>DF239216.1:149920-189541 GCA_000507305.1 Breviolum minutum Mf 1.05b.01 | reverse complement strand
TTCTCCTCCTCTCTCTCTCTCTCTCTCTCTCTCTCTCTGCTGTACACTTAGAATACAAATGTACAGTTGTGGAAAGATGTGGTCAAGAAATGTCAAGAGTCTCTTATAGTGATACTTCATCTATGGCGGGAAAGCAAACACACAACTCCATGATGTTTTGCGCCTCCTTGACCCAGGACATGCTTTCACCAATGACTGAAAAAACGTTCAGAATGATGAGCAGCAACATCACCTGAAAATTCCGACTTTTTTTTGGCTCTCGGTTTATAGCAGCTTAGCCTTGGCAAATCCCAGCCTTCTTCCAGATCCGCCCAACCAATGTCTTCTGCTCCAGGAAGTCCACGAGTTTGATCTTGTTAGGGGAATCCTTCATGAAATATAAATAAGAAAGGTCAGCAACCAGGAACAAAAACACCTACAAACTTTCACTATACACCTGGCTAAGGATGCTGATCGACCTGTTCCAGCCTGTTGTAGTCACTGTTAATTGCAGCAACCGTCCTTCTTCACTGCATCTTTTTGTCTTCGCAAGTTCTGGCTCTGTGCCTGCGGGCGCGCTTATCTTGGTAGAGAACCCTCAACCATCCTCAGCCACCCAGCATGAAATTGAAGACAAATGCTTACAGAAAAATGAATGGAAATGAAGTGCGCGGACGAGATGCCATGCAACTCTACATGTCATCATCCATTGCTTAATCTACCTACCAGGACCAATCTATCTGAATCCAGCTGCAAGAAGCCTTCGTATCCTCTGTAATTTTTCGCAGCCGGCGCCGGCGCAAGTAGCTGATGATGGCCTTGCTTGCCGCCACAGGCCATCTGGACAAACTAGGTCAACCCCAATTAGAATATGAGACCTGCTAGTGCTGAAGAGTTGCTCGCTCAATAGTGGTGGCAGCATCAGCTCTTTTCTGCCTTTCTTCTGCACGAAACTTTTTGAGCTCCTCGAAAAGTTGAACGCTGAGAGATCGAAGAAATCAGGCAGGATATCAAGAGAATTATATATATATATATGCAGGAAAGTAAGTGGAAAGAGTGAAATATCGAGTAGCAAGATGTATCAAGTAAATCCACAACGCGTTGGCTTCGGTCGGTGAAGCCTGAGTGAATCCAGATGCCAAGAGGCCAGTGGGAACTGACACCACCTTGGCACCACAAGGATCAGGTGGTGTGCTCCCTAAGCAGGGCGAAAGTAAGATGCCAACCCCAACCGCAAATAGTAGGGCAAGGAAAAGTACACACTTGGCTGGGAAGTCGTAGTCAATCAGGGGATAGTCACCTGATTTCCATCTGATTTCCAGCATTCAGAAAGCGTCCGCCTCACAAAGTCATCTGGTCGTCATCTGGTCAATGCCTGTGAGGTGAACCAAGGTGTATGGCCTCATTGGCGATTTCATTCAAGGGAAAGTAGTCTGCCAGCAGAGCAAGACACGACAAGGTTTGAATAAATTTGACCTTATGTGGCAGAAAGGAACAAATTTGCACGAATGAGAAGTATGACAGTATGCAGTCCATCTCAGCCAAGCTATTGGCATTGCACTGAACATGGTCCCATAGCGTTGTGCCATCGTCAGGTCGTCTACCTTCCATGTGCTTTCCACATCTCCACGCATCTAAGCATATTGTCACATGAGTCCTGCAACTGAGCCACCAGCCTCTGTTTTGTCATGCCTTTCTGTCAGCCACATGAGGGCAGAAAAGATCAACCAAAGCCTTGGAAGCTCTTGGAACAACACCAGATTTCGTTTTATCCCCAATCGTTCCATTGGCTCCATGATGCTTGCCATTCTGGGGGAAAAGCGAGGCGGAAGCATAGGCAGCCATCTGGAAATCCTCAGATCACAAACGGGAAAATCGATGAAAGTGGTGCCTGTCATGAGAATTTCGACGCATCGCAGCTTCGGGCAGCTTCGACCCTGCCTTGGCATGCTTTGTGAACACGCGACCAATCAATGACCTGATTGCAAAGCCGGCATAGCCCATAATTCTGCGAATCCAGGAGCAAGAAGTCAAGACATCTTTCGCGATGGTCCCCAAAGGTTTCTGGCACAGATGGAATGTATTTGTCCAGTGTCAACCTGAGCCACTGCATCTGGCAGCAAGGGCAGACTTGGAACTTGGAACCCTTGAATTCAAGCTCTACCAAAGGAAGAAAGCTCCGGACAAACGAAATATCCGAAGCATGCCTTAGGCATAGAGCAAAGTTCACTCTTTGATTGATTTTGCCATTAGCCTGAGCTTCATGTGGCCGACATGATGTCGGATAGTCAGTGATCCCACTAGCTCAGGTGAAGATGGAAAATTCTCGTAGCTGATAGGCTAACAGGATATAATTAATAGGATATAGATGGATATAGGATATCTTGCCATATCTTAGGCAGGCACGCAGCTCTCCATCGTACTGGTCAGCCAGGCTCGAACCGCAAAGCGCGAGGTAGTAAGGTGCCTCGGTGCTTTAGATCGCGACATATTTCGGACAGATCGCAGTTTCCATTTCAAGACTTACCCGCCCAAGTGTCCATGGAATTGATCGATAATATCTTGATAATGACAGCAATTAATTGTGATCAAGTCTGTGTGTGTGTGTTGATATATGTCTCCCTTCCTTTGTCTGAGGACCGCGGCAATGGCACACAGGTCAATGATTGACGAGACTGATGTTGTAAAACTCCATCGGGCTGCAGTGTCACTAACCTCAAGCACAAGCAGTTCCCCAAGCGAGAGCTGGCAGAGCCATGTCAGCATCCGTGTGCCAACCATATTATTGTTGATTTCAAGTTGTGATCTTTGGATGTCTCTCGTGATACTTCAACGAATCATTACACACGATTCCTACATTCCAAACTCTCTCACTCTAGGCAAGAACCATTGAACCATGCAACAAATAAAAGGTGTCCATCTGGACCACATACGTGTTGGATGATTACTGTACTCCCTCCATGCCCTCTTCCACTGAGATTAAAGCGTAACCCTTGGCTGCCCACTCTGGTGCCTGGATGGCAGCTTCTCAAAACCATAGTCTAAGTCTCAACGATGCTATGTGCATGTCACATGTGGAACTCAAATATCCAACCACTTTGGGAGGATATATATTTCCCAGTGCCCCTGATGTCAATTTCTTTGTAACTTCAGTGGCCTCCGGTGTGGAAAAGTACCGAAGTGCGTACTCACCAGTGAAGAGAAGTGTGGCCACAATCTCAATGACATCCAGAACCTCGACAGGAAACCCTTCTGACACTTCACTGACACTTCGGTCTAAGGTTCAAGGACTTCGCCTGACGGTTGAAGGACCCTGGTGGATCAAAACCGTCAACTGTCTCCTGCAGAGGCAGTTGAAGCAGTGACTTACAGTACATGTAATTACAAACATATCAAGCTTGATATCCCACTCTATATGTTATGCATCTACACTAATACTGTACATTTGTGACATTTGTCTTGCCGCTGATCCATTGGAAATGCCTCCACTACCATCACCACAATCGTTACCAGAACCAACACCGCAACCAAAACCATAACTAAAAACCGGTTGCTCAATTCAGTGCCCCTGCACCTGAAAGCTTCTCAAGTAGCACCCTTTTAAGACTCAGCGAGCTGTCATCGATCCCTGGGTACCCACATGGTACCAAATACGATTACTGCTGGCTAGGGCCAGAACAGCCATGGAACAACATGAAATGACTCATGTACAATGCAAGGCAATATGGTCAAAACTGCACTGACCATAATCTTTTGTTGCCTTGCATTCAAATTGGCTGTTCAATAGCGATAGCCGTTCAAACTGGGCTCTGGCTTCGCCTTGGCCTTCGGACAAACATCTGCGATAGCACCAACATCCCAATCTTCTTCCTCAAAGGTGTTCATCTTGAATTGCTGAGGGATGCCGCTCAAAGCCATCACATGATCAGGATCGGCACCGTACTCCTGCAGCAAGAATTGCAGGAAACGTTGCTTCCACAACGGAAAGTTGTGCAAGCGCCGAGCTCCATCTTGGCATAGATCTGCCACCGCTGCACTGAACTCTTCATCCTTTGGCAAATGTGTCTGCATCTCTGCACTGGTGGTAGTCAAAGAACCAGTTGCTTCATTCTCAAGGCCTCTCAAATAGAACGAAGTGGCCCCTTGCTCCTTCACCATCTGAAAAGCCTTTCCCCATTGCTGTGCTCCGGCTGGCAATGGTGCAATCTCATTCTCATGCAGCATCTGCCCATAGGCTTGAAGAACCTTGGTCAACATTGCTTCCGCCTTGTCTACCAAAACCACGGCAGCACTCACAGTCACCATGTTCGTAGATCGGCAGTAGGAGTAGGTGATTAACTTGGTTTCACCCTTCATCTCTTTGCTGTTGACCATCTCGGCAGGAATCTTGACCTTGCACATGGCACGAGTTTGACTCATGTGCGTGTCATACTCCTGGCCAGACTTCACAAAAGAGCTCACCATGCATTCAAAGAGCGCCCTGATCTCCTCGTCCTTGAAGCCCTTCGCAGAAACACGCACCATGGGAGGATCAATCGGTCGCGAGGAAACTGACAACACCGTACTAGTCTGAGTTCCAGAAAAGCCTTCAGAATCATGCCGTTTGGCAAGTCTACGCTGCTTCTGTTCTGCCGCAGCTGCCATCATAGAACTTTCAGCATGTAGGTGATATTGATTTTTCATAAGAGCTCCCCTAAGTAGATCCATTGCTTCAGGACTTTCTTTAGTGAGAGCATCTGCTAATTGCAACCACGTTGGGCACCATCTAATAACCGCATGAATTCTTTGCAGGGTTTCCCGGATGATCACCAAATCGATTGCTACCCGCTTGTCACTTACACTCCCCGGTGAAGCATATTGCTGTAAGTGATCATAAACACTCTTGCAATCAACTATGGCCTGTAACTCAAAAAACTTCAGGAAATTGCCCCTCTCTTGCAGTGAAAAATCAGAAAAGATTCCTTCTGCCAAATGACATCCTATCCATTCTGCATGACCCAAACCGTCCATCAATGCTTGTGATTCACCAGCGAATGTCGAACCAACCACACGTTTCAGCCTATATGACCGCCATGCGGCAGGAGACCATACTGCTTCTTTACCTTGTTGTAACAATTCATCGGTGACACCAACAATGTATCCGGCTTGTGTCCCTTTGCCCTTTGCGTTTCCAAAAGCCGCATCTGTATGCAGACACAACCGCAGCCTTTTGATCGGGATCGGCAGAATCCGCCACTCCAACTCCTGATACTGTTTCGCCCGTCGGACGACATTGCCAACTGTCTTGGCGTCGCCCAAAGTCGGACGTGCCCTTGCGAAACCTGGACTGACAGGTCAGGTCTTGTTTCTCTTGCTAACCAAAGAGCTGCACCCAAACACGACTTCAAGGATGTGACTTCTTCATCATTAACTTCCATAGATGCAGGATCTTTCGTTCTGAGTTTCGGTTTCTGCATTTTGTCAATGAAATCTCTTTGGCTAACCGAGATGCCACCTGTCTCAGGATTCTGCTGCAGGAACGAGCCACAAAAGGTTCCTTGCCCCTCTTGCCACTTTCTAAAAGGGAATGTTGATCTCAACTGTTGAAGTTTCTTGTCGAAAACTTGTCCACGACCACCTATGACAACATCGTCTACGTGTACCCCCATGACACCAGCCAGGACAGAACCATCCCAAAGAAAAAAGGCACATGGGTCCAGTTTAGATTGTTTCCAAACCTTGGTCCTTGACAGTCAACCGATACTTGTTGAACCAGTTCTGTGGGGAATCGTTGAGACCATAGATGGGACGAATGACTTCAAACAGTTGATCTTTGTCATAACCTGGAAGAGGATATGTAGTCGGGGTCGTCATATACAACTTGCCCTCTGATCTAATCATGTTATCTGCTTCAAGGAAAGCACCAGTCACATCACCCAATTGCATTTTGAATTGATGACTTGCAATGAGTTGGAGCACCGTGTAACGACCATTGGAGGAAATTGTAGGTGCTTGTGTCTTCCCTTCACGAATCAATGAAAACAAGTCTGGATCCTTGTCTCCTCTTGCAGTCCATCTAGCCTTAACAATGTCTTGACCAGATTCATCAACCTTGGGCGTAAGAACCAATCGTGGTGGAACAATGCGATCTGCGAACTGCTGCCGAATCTGCCGAGATTCCTGGAGTGTCAATGCTTTCAATGCTCTCTTGTTATGTACGACATTGTCCACTTCCAACTGAATGCCTGACAACAACTTCTGTTTCCACGATTGTTCCAACCATTTACCACCAGCAATGAGCACTTCATTGGAATCTCCATCGCAACCAAGCACAAAATCTGCTGAATCATCCTCCTCCAGAGGGTGTACCGACAGGCAAATTGCGGACGCTGTCGAGTCTGTCGCAGTGATCAACTCTGATTGGCATGTCAAAACTGTATGTATGGAATACTGATCACCAACAACTCTGACACTTCTTTGTGAACCACTGCTACTGCTGTTAACCTCCATTGGGAGAGGAACATTGATCCCAGTAGATTGTTGTGGTGGTACTGGAAGTGATGGTGGAAAACTCTGACCGCCAATCTGTTGATTCTCACTTGGTTCGGCTCGAGATCTCTTCGGTTCCGGCTCATGGATTTCCGGTGGCGTATGCACCTCCATATCGGCAACTGCTCTGCTTGTCATGTGCCCACCCAATCGTTCTACTGACTGGTCCCATTGTTGTTGAGTAGATCGATCCATGGAACTAATAGATTCTCGAAAACTGGATGGAGGTCTCGGATTGCTTGTTGAATCAGATCCTCTTCGACTTCCATGTTCTGAACCCTTATTTTTTTTCCTTCAACATGGGGTATGGGCACATTTGCAGCAGGCTCAGCAACACTTGGCTCTTCCGGCACGTGCACCATTCCAGGAGTCAACAGATCGCCAGGCGGACGATTTCCAGAAAAACCTACTTCGGGGTAAAGTGCTGCTGCTGCTGCCCTCAAATCTCTGACCAAAAATCTGTCTGCCTCTCTCTCTTCATTTGTCCTCAATCTCAATTGTTCTGGGGAACACTTAATGAAGGCACCCGGCATAGACACCCAAACATTTCCACCAGCTAGACCTGCGACTATTCCTGGGCCTCGCCAGCGAGCCGTTGACTTCTTGATTCCACGGCCACGCCGCCACACTGCTACTTCATCACCAGGCCGAAACTCCCTCTGTGGGCGAGGTCTGCTGTTCAATGCAATTCTTGCTGCCTTGTGATCCAACGCTTCTAAAACTTGTTGTCTAGCAATGCTCCTAGCCCTGAAGGTGTATTCAGCAATAGCGTCTTCAAGGATAGCCCCATTTGCAATCTCATTTGGTTTTTCCCCTAGAATGTCATCGCCAGGAAATTCGGGGTCACGACCAAACACCAGTTGGAACGAACTATAACCATTTCTCTTCATCAGCATGTTGCGAGCTTCTACAGTGGCATCAACACATTCAACCCATTCCAAATAAGTTGTTGGGCTCATCTCATGAATTACTTTGTTGAGCATGCCCTCAAAATGTCGACCCTGTGCTTCAACATCACCCAACTGTTCATGAGCTTCACCTGGGATGTCGATGGCTGTGGTGCCATCCTTCTCCAGAGCATCGAGGAACGGCTGACCCAGGTTGCATCGGCTGGCATCAAACTTGCAAAACTTCGGACGACCAAAACTACGAGTCCAATGTCTGTAAAGGCGTGCAATCAACTCTGAACACTCTTGTTCATTTTCTCTGAAAGGATATACTTGTTGAAGGCCAGAAGCTCTACAAACAATGTTCAAAGCTTTGATCTTATAGTCTTTCTTCCAAGTAGGCAACCATTTGACATCCAGGCCTATGTATCTCAATGGTGCTAAATCACGTGGGGGTGCACTATCCTTCACAGCTTTTGGGGCTTTGTGTGCTTCGCACACGTCACATTTGAAAGCCTTCACCAATTCCAACACCTCCGACGAAGCACCATGATGACGCAAAATTCTGTGAAGATCATCTGTTGAAGCATGTCCTAGATTCACATGCATCTTCCGAATAGCATTTTCAACTCTCCTTCTACCTTCACCTTTGAGGGGACCCGTGACTTGAACAGTTTCTTGACTGATAGCACAACAATGATCTTCCACAACATCATGCATGCGAAAGCCACCAAGAATCTTCCTGATCAGTCTTTTGGGATATATCTGGGTCTGAATGGACCTCATAACTCCCCCTGATGAGCCTTCGACCACTTGATGCTCGTGATCACGGCTGCACACCAAAGGCTCCAGCATCGTCGCCACCGCTGAGGATGATGTCATAAATCTCCACTTCTTGCCAAAGAGCTTGTCTGACTCCTTGTCCTTGAGACCAACTGAACATGCTGCAACATCACAGCATGGATGCTGCCACCACTCTTGGAACTTCTTCATCTCTTCCATGGACCAGGCAGCACTCGTCTGCGAAGACTCGAAGAGATAATGCAATCCCATAGCCAATTGCTTCTCTGCTAGCTTCAAACACCAGCGAATCATGGCCTTCGCGTTCTCGATCTCTTTTCTGAAAGCCTCAGGGTCTCTGCGTTTCTCCTCCGGTGTGCACTGCTGAAGTCGGCTGAGAGGTCCACAGGGAGGTGTCATCACCAGGATGTCTGGTGGTGACAATGCCAGTTGTTTTTCTAGGCGCCGACGGTGGATCACTTTGTTCCAGTCCCAGTCCAAGCTCAAGTCATAAGCACCCAAAGACTCAAAGCCAAAGTCTTGCGCAACTTCAGCAAAACGACCCGGGCTGAATACCTCCACAATGGAGTGTCTCTCATCATCCTTTACTCTCAACACCTCCTGAAGCTGTGTCATCAGCTCCTTCCTCTCTCGGGCTTTGAAGACGCATCTAACATCCGTCTCCTCCTCTGTTTCTTCTCCCGAGTAATCGAGGGTGCCGTCCTGAGGTGCGTCCTCCACAGAGCCCAGTGCGGCACCGTCGATACTCATCTCCTCTTCCTTCTGGCCACCATCCTCCACCTGACTCACCAGAACATCAACATCTGGAGATTTCACCTTGACCACTTCTCCTCCATCCAGCAAATCCAGCTGATAGGAGTTGTCCTCTCTCTCCACCAAGTTCGCTGTGATCCCAGCCTTGGCAAAGTGAATCTTGTTGTTCTGCAGGTCCATCTGCGATCCAAGGCCCTTCAAGAACCGCTTAGAAATGAGTAGTGGCACTTCTCCAGGCACCACATGAACTCTCATCCTCAACTCACGTCCGGATACCATAATCGGTATCTGAACCCGTCGATAGGAGACATCCATCGACCCATTTCCATATCTAAACCGATGAGGTTTAGGCTCCAATTCTGTGATCTCCATGTTGAACTTCCGGAGTTGGTGTTCATGGCGCCGAAGAGTGTTCTCGCCTATGACTCCTCTGCCACATCCAGTATCAACGACACCCCATCCAGCGGGATGAAGCAACTGGCAGTGAGTCGTCTCAGGCTCTTCATCACTCGATCCCGGCTCACGGTGGTTGATCCGTGGTTGCCGCTACAAAAGCTTGGACGATCTCATTCATGTCCCTGTCTTCTGGCGGTGAATCCTCATCATCTTTCATGTAGAAGACGGTCTTGCCAATCCATTCTTCTGCTGTCCTCTTCTTTGATTCTTCCATATGAAAAGTGGTGTCATCTTCAACTACCTTCTGTTCGCCAGACATGAACTGCATATATGTGGTTCTTTTATCTTTCAACCTTTCATATCTGACTGGGCAACCTGTCCATCGAGCATTGAACATCTGAGTCCTCGGCAAGACATGGTGTCGGATCACTTTCTTGCCATGGCTCTGCCAAAAGTCCTTTGGCCTTCCATTCCAGATGCTCACCACTTCATGAACTGCCGTCTCCTCATCACCACTTTCCATCTTTTCATCCTGCACCATCATCACATAGCTCACCTTGGTTGTTCCCGAGCTCGACGATGGTGGACCAGCTGCTCCTTTGCCTCCTCTTCGAGGGCAATTCCTTGAGAAGTGACCAACCTGTTTGCACTTGAAGCATCTCACTCTCGCCTCAAGCTTCTTCATGTCACGCTGGCCATTCAACCCACGAGCGATCTTCTCCTTGTTGACGTTGGTGCGGGTCTGCTTCCAAGTCATTAGGATGTCCACAGCGTCCTGCTCTTCTATGGGTTCATCACCCAACTCCTCTGGATCTCCCTCCTCGGCCAACAGCACCTGCTGTTCCTCCTCCGAGAAGGTCTCGACTTGGTCATAGTCCCCGTCCAACCGCATTCACATTGTTCTGCCTTCCAGCATAGAGATGATCCGGAAAGGTCGTCCTCAGAGCCGCCGAGATGTCATTCTCGTTGTAGGACCCTCGGGCAGCTGCTAAGACTATGGCCTTCTTGTCCAAAGGTAGGCGAGCAAACCTCAGCACCAGATAGCCCCGGGCAGTGTCAGGAAACTTCACACCCTCAGCCTCCGCCGCACTGAAAGCCGCCCTTGCCTTCCCCGTGTACACAGCAGTTGACTCGCCCCTCTCCACCTTCAGGTCAAAGATTGCATCAAGAATCTCACCCAACCTGTCATGCGAAGACTCTTCTGGGTAGCGATCATCCAGCACTTGGTACACCACATCTTGGCCACCTTCCACTTCTAAATCATCCATATTGGTCGCATCGAAGGCTCTCAATGCTGACCCATCCAGCAACGTGAACAGCAATGATCCCATTGCCGCTTCCGGTGTGCCCTTTGCCCTCTGAACCGTCAGATAGGCTCTAGACCACCTCTTCCACCGCTTGTACTCCTTCTGAGGGTCGGCACCATCACCAGAGAATCGTTTCACCAAACTCTCTTTGGCACCTTCGCTCATGTTGGCCTTGTGAGCTCCGCTACCAGTAAAAACAGGTTGCTCAATTCAGTGCCCCTGCACCTGAAAGCTTCTCAAGTAGCACCCTTTTAAGACTCAGCGAGCTGTCATCGATCCCTGGGTACCCACATGGTACCAAATACGATTACTGCTGGCTAGGGCCAGAACAGCCATGGAACAACATGAAATGACTCATGTACAATGCAAGGCAATATGGTCAAAACTGCAATAACCATCACGAGAACTGAACCAGAACCATACCATGGTCATAAATTTTCTGCATCGTCTTCCTCCTCTTCTTCTTCATCACTATCACAATCATCGTCATCATCAGCGTCACCTTCAGTATCATCATCCCTTGTCACGATTGTAATCATCGTCATCCATCATCATCAGCAGTATCATCATTTTCATTGTCATTGTCGCCATTGTGCCTTACTTCGTTGCGTGGATGATGGCTACATACTACAGGTAACAAATGATCAAATAACAACACCACTTGCATGTCAACTCACCACCACCGGCTCCAGGATTGCAGCCATGACAGTTACCTCACTGTCCAAGTTGAAACACGACATTGATTGACACTCATTCAGACACCTCTGGCATCTCATGATCTGACTCTTCACAATACACACATCAACTCTCAGAGTCGTTTTAGGAATTGGATCGTTCAATTTTTCAATGTCGAAAGTGTTTCTTTCTCTGGGCCCATCCCACACTTGTGTTCAAAATTCAATAAGGCTGCCAAGTCGCAAAAATTGTGAAGAAAATCAAGCGTTCAAAATACACGGCGCGGGCTTCCCAGCGATTGAGATCTTCGACCTTCGTTGGTGTTGCGGATGGAAAAAGGATGATGGAACTGGCATGGATGTGGATGAGACTGGATGGAACTGGGCCTGATTCGCTGCTGAGCCTTGCAAGAACTTGTATACAAGTTGTCCTCAGATTTGGCAAACATGATGTGATGTGGCGTTGCAATTGGTATGCAATTGGTCTCTCCGACTCACTTGGGGGTTTGAATCATGTTTTGAAAGTGACCCAAAAAGACCCAACCATTTTGAACTGAAAGCATCTCACATGTTCTCGGCACTCTGTCGAATGCCGATGTTTCTTTCAACTCCGAGCTCTTCGCTGAAGGTCGGCGACTGAGATGCTACAACTGGACCTGGCCCATGTTTTATGTTGTTTTGAATCCACTAGCTCTACCATCATCGCAACATGAAGTGCCTGGGTTTTCTTTTGTGGCAGGCTCTTCGTCCTCCTGCAGGGTAGGAAGTAAACAGGAAGTAACATGACAGCCCGAACCACCAAACAAGGGTGATGCTGTTGAAGGCGGCTCCTGCTCTAGGAGGTCTTGGAAACCGGAGCCCAGCACTCCCATTGGGATGGTAACGAATCCTACTCCAATCAATCCTCAGTTGGAGATGTTGGTGTGTTTTCCATGCGTTACGATGGATTACCTGTGATGAAATCATTACCACAAGCCAAGCCACCCATCAGTGCTGAAATGAATTTGCCAGCCTCAAGGCCATCAGTTTGTCACAAAAATAACTGGCCCAAGTGCTATCTGAGGTTCAAGTGGCTGATGTGGTTGAAGTACCAACCAACCCTTTCAACCAAGCCAAACCGAGGTCATGGCCGTGGTGTATTCGCACAGTGGAGCCTCTCCCGACAAGTTCAAAAGGGTCACCCACCTCAGGTGCAAGATCCAGACTGGAGCTTGTGACCTTACTGTAAGGTTATGCAGTTATTTGCCTATAGGTTAAGAGTCTATGCAAGTTAAGATTGTTTTCTATAAGTTTTCCTGTTAATGTAAGATTGTTGTCTATGCAAGTTAAGAGGAAAACATATGAGCACATAAGGATAATATGTAGTATACAATGTAGATAGAATGATTTTTTAATCAGGGGTCATGACTGAGCTCATTCATGGCGATTTCTGGCGATCCCAATTCTGAAACATCACATCACGTTCCAGCAGACAGAAGAAAGATACCAAGACTTTCAATCAAATACATTGATCTACATCAGTCTATATCTAGAGGACCTACTAGGAAGAAATACAGCTGCGTTCAAAAGTTTCATTCTACACCAAACAAAAAGAGTTTTTGCCGCATGTCCGACAGAATGCATGTGCTCAGAAAAACATTGGCACAAAATGCGCCACACATCCAAATTTTGATCACTTTCAATCAGGCAGCATTGAAGTTGACACGCTTGAGTAGTGACCAGCCTGACAAAAATCACAAGATACACCGCAGTCTGTCTCAATTATTCCCAATTGCACTATGAGGCCCTCAGGGCCGCACCATCTCAGGATCCGGGTTGTTTCTCTCAGCGTAGTACATCAGGGTGCTGAAAATCACCTGGCCATGCATAAAGAGTTGGGTTCAACTGCAACTCATTTCCGCTGCAATGTTTCAGCAGCACCCACATCACAGCTGCTGCGCCGCCAGTAACAGACAGCACCGCCCTGGGCAATTTCAAAAGTTTTTGAGGTAATGCTGAGAAAAGATACTCGGAATCACAAAACTAAGGAAGCACTAAGAGCCCGCCTGTTTTGCCATAGGATCTGCTTGAAGGAGCTAAATGCTCCAATGTATCGCTCCTTCAGCACTTGGCATCATGATGCATCATGACATGCAGCCTCTGTAGGTGCGACGCACCGGCCATCCCAACAGCTCTCCAGCTTCAGAATTCGCAGGGTGGCAAAAGCACGAAAAAACGGCTTTGGGTGCACCTCGGCTCTCACGGGGAGTGAGTGAAATCACATGAGAATATAGTTGCGGAGCCTTGTCTAACCCATTGGGATCCACCTTCCAGATTCTTAATGTTGCTACCAAACCTGTGTTGATTAAGCTACTTTGCATCGGGACATTCGCACCGGTAGAGTTACAGTGATTCTTTGGTAATTCGTCAGAAAGAATCGAAATGTTTCTGTGGTTGTGGTGGTGGCAGGAATTAGAAGAAGAAGAAGTAGTAGTAGTAGTAGTCGTCGTCGTCGTCGTCGTAGCCGGGGAGTAGAAGAAGGATTGAGAAACTGTTCCCAGGTTAAAGGCTGCCAAGGTATAAAGAATGCGTTGCAAGAAGTAGTTCATCCATTGAATTTCCATCATACTATATAACTTGGTTCAATCTGTAACGCCCTCTGCACGCAATCATCTCTTGTTCTCTAACGTCCCCGGCATATGCAAACGCTGGGATGAGCGCACACCTTGGCTAAACCCGGCGGTGTAGCCATCTCGTCCACTGTCCGCCTCACATCTGAGATTCGTGCAGGCCATCAATGATGCCAAAGCCACTTGTGATGTAGCCAAGGGGTGAAGAGAAACCAACACCGGTGGCTGTGCGGATCCTTGGAAAACGACATGAACGAACCTTGCAACAAAAATGACATCGTTGTCATTAGCTTTCACCAACAAAAATTGCGCCAGGTCCTGTAGAGGTACTCCACCTGCACAGTGAGTCGACCCCGGTGTTATTGCAATTATTGCGAAAAGGTCTTGTCAACCCTTTCGAAGAGGCTTGGACTGAAAATATGATGGTGGCTATTGCATCCAGGACTGCAAGGACAAACACCAACCTGAGACCACAACACAAAGGGCTGATATGATCCGATTGTTTACATCTTGCATATCAATGAATCCGATAAATTTGACGGAAAATTTCCAAATTCGGACCAGGCTAAGGATCTTGCTCGTCCAAACGCGACGGCAAGCTTCTTAAGGTGCCTTATAAACGACAGGTTGTTTCATGAAGCATCAGGGGACTCATCAGCATCACCAGAGGCAGCCACCCAGGATGAAATATAGTGAGGACGCCCCCACCAGTAACACCTGGGTTCCAGCTTGGACGACTTGGCTGCAAGTCAAAGACCGAATGCAAGCATCAGGCTGCAAATCCTAAAACTAATCAGTCCCAAATAGTGTAAATGCGATGGACAAAAAATAGTTAAAGACTTTTTTAAAGTTTGCCTATTTATGGCATAAGTAGATGTTTATAATCCACCAACATGGAATGAAGTGCAGTGAGGCGGGGTGAGGATCATTGTCAGATTTGTACGGAAGCTCAGACTCCAACACTGACGATAAACCAGGCGTCCGCCAAATCCATCACAAAGTCCTCCGTCACCAGATAGACCTTAACCTGGCTTCCCAAAGATAAACGCTGGAGATAATATCCAATATCATAATTACAGAGTATGCGACGAATCACAAAATAAATTGCAAGGAAATATCATGTTGCATTTTACTACGCTATATATTTTGTGTTATCTTATTTGATGTCATCTTGTCGATTTGTCTTATATTGTATGTGATCATAGGTTCTCATATTGCATCTCATGTGGTTTTTATATCAAATTGCATTAGAATGAAATCTATATAATAGCAATGGCAATGTCATTAGACCGCATTGTGTTCTACCAGTTGTATCAATGTATTCTGTAATTTCCGCGGCAACACCTCCCCGCCACTTTGAATACAACCGCCAAAGTAATCAAACGAATATGTAGGGACACTCCATCATTTCTTTGATCCCTCGAGGCGGGTCTAGAGCCTCTCTTTCACCATCGATGCAACGAACAACGTCAACTCCCACCTGGCGCTGTGCAACTTGGACGTTCACCCCGCCGTGACTACGTGTCTTGGTCACGCCTTGGGTGGCTTCTGAGTCTGGGCCTCGGTATCGTCCTCTACCTCTGCTGGTTCCTGCAACGGAGCCAAACCTGGAATCTCATACCTGTGAAGCCAAATATGGGAGCATGATTCTCGGCAATTCATTATAAAACCATAACCTGAATTACATTGAGGCCATTTTGGGTAGGATTTCCGTACTAAACTTGACTCTGCAGGCTTCACGTTGCTTCAGTCCTCGTTGAGCTCTTTCTCAACCACCTCGGAGAACGCGTTCCCAAGGGCGCCCGCAGGAATAGCCATGACTGCCGCCCCCATGACCTGCAGTCATAGAGCCCAGGTAGAAAGGGTGGTTTATAGTTATGGAAATGGACGAAATGGACCTGGATGAAGCCACCAACAAAGCGACCACCCAGGGAGTGTTGATCTGCCAATGGGAACTCTCCGAAAAAGTTCAAAACGGAGTAGTACCTGTCCGGTTGTGTGAGCCATTTGGTGGTCACTCTGGTCCAAGATGAAATTGACCAAATGACACTGAGCATCTCACATGGCAGCCGGAATTGAATGGAAGCGATTCCAGCAAGCATCATCTTTCTTGAACTCATCATCCTGAGGCAAAAAAAAGGCAGAAATCGTCATACCAGGAGGATTTGCCAGATACAGGAGACATCTGAGACCCGAGCCGGGCAGTAGATCATGTCAGGATTGTCAGTCTCAAACCAATAGTACAATGCAGCACAAATGACCTTAGAAATCTCACTGGCCGAGGTAAAAAGTGAGACACCTCTTTTAAGGCAGCCAAAACACCCAAACGGTGAAGCCCGCGAAGCCACTGGCCATGAGAAGTTTGCTGCTTTTCTTCCAAATCAAATCATAGGGCCTTGTGTAGATCCAAATCGTAATCCACATTCAAACAGATCAAATCAGCTGGACCTGGATGCCAAGGAGCAGTGCCGGAAGTAGTCGGAGTAAACGTGCCTAAGAAGGCTGTTGGTGATCCATCTGCATGCGCTGCAATGTCTAGCACCAAAAGCATCAATCTGAGGGGACCACAACTCGCACCCATTGTGTGGCCAAATAACTTTGCCTGCCAGGAATGGCAAGATCCACCTGAGTGTTGAGGCATGACATAGCCATGAAGGGTCCATGAATGTCGTTGCACATGCTTCCTTGTTATCACCTGAAGCCGTTTCTCATTGAGGCTGGAGCATAGAATGGCAAGATCGATGTCAAATCGATAATTGAGAAGAAGTTGGTGAACTAAGTTGCGAGTGCAACGGATTCCGTCATGTTGTTGCGCGGTGACATCCAATCAAAAATGCGACATGTGGCACTACAATGCTTTTGCTTGAGGGCATTGCCATCCATCTAATGCGGCTCAGACATGTTCCTCCACGCGTGCTGAACCGCAGGACCTCTGACAGTAATTAGTGACAAGCCGCTGGCAAACAGGCTAAAAACCGGGAAGCAGTCGCTGGAGTTTTATTCTGCGGCACTGACATATTCAAAGGTGAAGATGCAAACCGTTGCTGTTTCCACTTTGTCAAACCTCAACTTGACACAAAGTTGCCATCTTGATGTTAAACTCGATACGACGCAGGGTGCTGGGCATCTGGCACGCCCCGGTACTTGTCCATCCCCTGCTCTGTGGACAGGACAAAGGTAGCAACGTTCACCAAGATTACGACGGTGAGGAAGAAGCTGTAGGCAAAGCCATAGGGCCCCTGAGCATCACAAGAACAACAAGAACCCAGCAGGCGCACAGGTGGCTGCAAATCCTAAACATCTTTCATTATCCAAACACTCCGTGAAGAACCGTCTGCCCTTCCTGACACTAACAACATAGCACCTTCATGCACCTTCTAACTTTCCGTAAAAAAAAATCCATCTTCCAACCCCCCTTTCTGCAACTGCTATGATATGCAATGCCATTTTGTAATAGATAAAAAAATAAAACCTGGCCTTCCCCTCAAGGATGTCATGGATCTTTGATCGGACACCTTTTCGAGGCTTTGGGAGCAAAGGTTCCTGGGCATCGAGGCTCCCTACCGACACTGAAATCCATGGGAAAAAATTGGGGGGCTGCCTCGAGCTTCATCCCACGCCAAGGCCCTTCAAGGCCTCGTTTTTTTGATGAAAAAAAATGGGTTTAACCAAGGCCTTAACTCATTAAGATCAATCAAACTGAGGCCAAACCGAAAGGTGATGAAAATATACGAAAATGATATCGCAAGGTGGATAGTTGATGATAATTGGATCAACTTTTTGTGCAACAAAACTCCATGCAAAGTGCCAGTTGCAAGACCCTCACTGGCCTCTTCTTCCCCAAGCAGCTAGCAGCTCTTGAGCCAAAGATCCATGAGTGAAAAGGGCATACGTTTGGATCAGAAAGTCAAAAGAAAAAAACTGTCACAAATGGCAAATATATCAAGAAATGTCAACTTTTAACTGGTCATAACACCAGTTTTGCAAACCCTCTGACATCATTTCTATGGGCAATGGATGCACTTTGAAACGCCCGTGGCCTTATTCTGAAGATAGGAATGCAGCTCGGATTCTTCGGCACGAATCCGTTGGAGCTGATCCCGGAACAGCACCACTCCCTGCATCATGGTCTTCAGGGAATCTTTTTCCTCCATACTCCTGGAAACATCTGGGAAAAAACCATCAGAAATGAATGAAAAAATCATCCACTGCTCTCAAGAATCCTTCAAACATGTTCAAACCATTTTTTGCATTGCTTTTGCTTTTTTTTTTGGCAGATTTTCTGTATGTTGTCACTTGATGTCAGTGGCACCATCTGTTTCGGATAATTTGAGCTTCCAGACAATGAGTCCCAGAAAGCTGCTTCGATGCCTCAATGCCATCATGGCCACCCGACTCTGCAACCCCCACCTTCAACATGACTCGGGGCACCACGACGCTGCCGCTCCTTTTCCTCGCGTCGAATCCTGCTGGGTTTGACCAGATTAGATCAGAAAATACTGACTCCCAAGTGGGAAGATGTTCAAGCCCAGATGAATAGATCCCTGGCGGTCTGATGAGGGAATCCGTTTTAGTTCCAACTTCTCACTTTCTTGGGCACCCCCGCAATTATAGATAATTGTGCCGTGCCATCCGCTTTGACAAACAAGTTAATCGAAAGATATCGAAAGTTTCCTGTGAAACGAAACTTTTGATCTTTGGATATCCTTGGCAAACACAACAGGGATGTTGTTGCTCCTCTCGGCTTCCTCCAAGGCTTTTCTCTCCTTTTCCTTTGTGCAATCACTGCATCGCTGATGGGCAGTCACGTTTCAAAACGCGATTGTTACATATCAAAATAGTGATGCCTGATATCTGCCGTGATACTTGATGATACTTGCACATCCTTTGGATTGATTTGGAGAACAGACTTGATTTCTGGGTCACTACTTGGTCCGCAAAATTCATCAATCATTTGCATTCATAATTCAGGATTTTGCTTTGAAATCAACTTACTGCAATAGTGTTTTTTTTTTTGAGTTCCTCCGCAGTGGTCCGTTTAGTCATTTGAAAGAACGGTCACCTTCCATTTGGTCCAAACTCCAAACCATGGCCGAGGACCTTAGGGTAGGTAACTCCCAACTCTAACTATACCCTATGCACACACAATTCATACACCCCGGAAGTCAACCACAAATTGGTGCTTCCTTTTGGATGATGATAAAGCCGTACTAGTATTAAGTGGTGGTTCGTAAGCTTACCTATAAAAAATGCTTGGCCTCTTTGCAACGGACCCTTCAAAAACTTGGGAAAACCATACCTGCGGTCGACCCGCCCGTGTTCTTGTCATCGGTCTTGTTGAGGTTGGCCTTTGGTAACTGGTTTTGTGTATCCTCAGCCTGTGCGCCCCTTACCTTGGGCTTGGGTGTTTTTGCCGCTTTGGATGCCTTCACCTTGGGTTTGCTCCAGGTCTCGTTCTCCATCTGGATCTCGGACCATGATCCCATTGATGCTTGAACTGGAGACTCCAGGTATGGTGATGAAGCCATTGGATAGCCACTATTGTCATGCCCAACACCCTGCTGTGACAGCAGTTGCCCTTGTAATTCTTGTACCCGCTGAGCCAGCTTTTGTCTTAGTTGCAACTTCATCCATAAAATTTGCTGCTGTTCCAGCTTCAACAGCTCTTGCCGCAAAACTGAAGGGTGCTGACTTGATTGCGAGTTCGGATCGGGTCTCACATCCTTCGAGCCACCTGAACATGCGAATCTTGGCAAAGGAAGCTGTGACAAAGCTTCAGACTCCGCCTGAAAATTTTCGCAGGAGGTCAAGTCAGGTGACACGTACATCGGTTGGTTGCCATCCATGTCGGCCATGTCTGTCGGCTCAAAGGACTCTCTGTCTGTCCCTACCAACAAGAAGATCTTGAGCCAAATATTATGTAGTCAAACCATCCATTTAGCTGCAACACCATGAAATAAATGGAATTCTGGAGCTTACTGTGTGCTGTTTGGTCTCGTCCTGTGCCGCCGCTTTCTCTTCTTCCTCTTTCCGGCGGCGCTCTGCCTGAAGCAGAGCATGCGGAGACGGCCAAACATCATGTCAATGTGGAAAAAAGGAAATAAACAGCGTCGCGCTACTGGGAAACCATTCAGCATCAGACATATCAAAAAACAGCTTGAGATTTGAGAATGTTGTTTATACTTTGTTTATGTTAAAACATGCAATACTGTTTTCTTTTCAAAGTCTGCCTCAGCAGCCAGCCGCTCCTCTTCTTCTTTCTGGCGCCGCTCCTGCCCCGAATGCAATCAAATGTTTGTTCCCTAGTAACGTAGCAACTGATCAGATCTGACCAGCACAAAACATACTATCCATGCATCTTTTCGCCAAACACCCAATGCCTCTTCTGCACGATGTGCTTCTTGCTGTTGCCTCACACCATAGAACTTGGCAACTCGTTGCGGGAACAGGGACGAGTACTCAACCCGGCTGGACACGATCACAAAGGAAAACGAAACACTATTTTGACCATTAGCATTTTACCAGGGCCGTGCCCATCCCGGAACAGAACTTGCCCAAAACCGAACTGGTTGAGACCCGATAGCATTCTGCTGGGGGATCATACGTACGTATATTAAGATCCGCTGACAAGGTGGTGGGAAACACTTCCTTCCAAATGTCTGTGTTTCTTGCCAAGTTGCCTTTCCTGCCGCTCCTGTCACAACTAAAAGGAACTTCACTTCATTGGATCTTCATTGGAATATCCAAGACTGCAGGACAAAAATTTGTTGTACCTCTTCCTGCCGTTGTCTTGCTTCCTGCTGCTCTCGAAGACGCTCCTGCCGCGTGTAAGATCAAAGCCTCTTTAACAAAGGTTAGCTCGTGAACCCCAACTTTCCCGGCCTCCTCCTGCTCTTTGGATTTGCGCCCTCGGCAAAATGCAACAAAATGAAAGGTGAAGGCAGAGACTGCAAGTCGCACAGGCGAAGAATGGCAAAGAACACAAAAATACACACGGCACATCTAAGCAGCAAGCTTTCGGCAGCTTCGTGCTCGTGCAACGCAATCACCTACAACTGCACCAAAAGGCACTACCACGTTATCGATGTGGACTGCAAAATGTCGTATTCTGAACACGCTCCGTCGTTGTTCTGTTGAAAATCCATGAAACTCACAGGTTGGATGATGTTGGATGTCGGAACCGGCCATTCACCGACGATTTTGGAGTTGCGTGACACATTTTCTGCCTCCTGAACCGAGGGGGATGCAGTAACTTGACCTGAAATGCATTCAGTTCTGACTTGACAGACTGCGCAACGAATGAGGAAAGTAATTGCTGAAACACTGGGAAATTGTGGAAATGATTGGAATGATCTCAGAAACAAGATGATGAAAAATCTCTTGTCAAATGGCAAGTGATACGATCCCCTTGCCTTTCTCGCTGCCATCCACAACTTCAAGCTTTGTCGCTGGGCTTGTGGTCGGACTTGCTGCCTAGCAAAGGAATTACGGGTCCCAAGGGTTCCGACATGTTCCGACGATCGTCCATGACCACTGGTTCGGAAAAGATTGAAATTGGTCTCTCGCGTTTGAATGATGTAGATCAAAAGATCAATCTTGGGCATGGCACACAAAATCAATTAATCAATCTCCACCATCAAATCTCACACTCCAGAACAAAGAGTTGAAGCAAACTGATATTCTCATGTGGCACTTGTGACACGTGAAGGCCTGATAGGTCTGTGGCTTCGCTTCTGCCTGTCACAAGAGCATATCATTCTAAAATCCTGTACCCATGTATTTATGCACAGTATCCAGCAGATGTTCATTTACGCATCGTCCCATGTTGGTGACTTGTAAAAAACGAACACCCTGTAGCACGGCAACAGGAATGGACAAATCCCAAGCATCAAGCAAATCAAGCATCGACCAAATTTGCATTCACGAAAAGGAGCTTGACATGTCCAAATCGTCCATTTTTGCTTTCACGAGGTGTGCCGACCCAAGTGCTCTGGCATGCTGGGGCTAATAGTAGGGTACCATCGGGTACCATTGTCCAATCTGTCCTATGCCAAAAATTGAAACTGGAAATGGTTGGCGTTAAACCCGTTTATGGCCTGCGAGACAGCTTCACTGGTTGAAGAAGAAGGAGAGTCCTGTCAGATCCGTCATTTGCAAAATACAGTGCGAATGTCGTGCAAAGTGATGGACGATGCCTGAGCAACGGCTCGCTCCACCCTGGCGCTGCTGTCGGAACTCTGCTGATCGCTGGCCACCTGCAGCGACATGTCGGCAAATGCGTGGAGGTGTCCTACAACGGTGCTGGCCGTTTCCGACAAAATCATCCAAACAGCCACTTGGCCATACCTGTATACGGTCACATACTGTCACAATCACACCATGTGATACCACGTTGCATCACCAATCATCACCACCGCAAGAACTCTATGATCGTAGTGACGGAAACCATCCAAATAATTCGAAATACAGCAACCCAGAATAACCATCAATACTCCATATTCATAACAACTTGGGCCTTTGCAGGCTCACGTTTAAACCATGTGCTTCTGCAACTTTCTGCGACTGAGGCCAAAACTGAATCAGTGCCATCGGAGGACTCCTCTGAATCGATTCGGCGCATGCTGCAGCATTGGCTTCATGGCCCGGGGAAGTAGCACTTTTGGAGATGTCACCGATCAATGGGCCAATGTGATGTCTATGATCGTCAGCTATCGTCAGCTCAACAAGAGTGCAAATAGCTTCGGATTCATTCCAACAATGTGTCCAACACTACTTCATTTTTGCTAAGTTGGGATATCATCCATATCCTTTTTGATCTTTCTTGACACCGGTTGACAATATGTTGATAGGTCCATTTCCAGTGATGCTTGATTCAAATGCTTCAGGTCCGTTGGAATGTTCGATGGGAATCCACTCTAGTGACTTTCAGCCATCTCAAGAATGTTGCAGTGGGGGATGGTGAATCAGAAAACTGGAACTTTCTACAACTGATCAGCTTTGACAAGTGTAGCACACAAAGGTCGCCAAGAACCTTGCAAAAGGCCTGCAAAATTAGGGCTCTCTAGATCTATTCGTGAATATCTCGCCCTCTTTTCTCGGCCCATGGCAGCTTCGTCTGTGAAGCTGTGAAGCTCGACGCTCGTCAAAACACACGGTAGGTGACTCAAAGAGACATGGCAGTTTTGGCTGTGGCCTACCCCCTTGGCCTTTGCCTTTGGGCGGCAACCAGCATTCGAGAGCCTTCATCTCTCCATCTACATGCAAGTTGCCAAAGAGTTTGACACTGTTCTACTCTCAGCGTGGAGCATGACGAGCCGTGACATCTTTGAAATTCCTAGTGACGGCTTCAACGCTGAGTCGCTCAATGCCTAAGGATCATAGGATGAAAAAATGCCAACACCATGAAATTCTCCAATCAAAACAAGCAAACTGAGGCATGACAATGACTGAAAGCACAGCCATCAAAGTCTTCCTGCAAAAATTGCTTCAAATAAATGTCAACCAGGTGCAACCAGATTTGAAGAATCTCAATCGCCACTCGTGGAAACCTGCGAAAAGATGCGAAAACTTGGGGTTGGAGCAGTGCTTCATTCAAAATTACTGAATGTAAAAAAATAACTTCTAGAGGACTACAAGTCATTCAAATGATTCATGATGCCTGGCCATGTGCTTGGACATGGCATACAGCAAGGGGTAAATCGGAAATAAAACATAATCTGTCAACAAAACTGACCAAACAAAGGCAACCCATCCTGCCTGATATGCCCTCCTGGTCCCCGGCTGGTCTACCTGTCTGAACTAAAGCCAACATGACAAACACAAACAGGATTCTTAAGGTGGTAGAATCGCCATCGGTGATTTTCCATGTAATTTCTGAAATTGACACAAAAGCAAAGGTATGCAAAGAGCTTTTTTTCTGCTCAGCTTTCACTTGTTGAGCAATGAATTCCAGCAAAGTTGAGCCGCTTCGTGTCAAAGGTGTTGCGCGATACATCTATGAGTTGATACGGCAAAATGCCGCACTCACTCGACAATCACCCGGTGGACTGTGCAAAAGTCATGGTAGCCTGAGAGGATCATGATCTTGATATATGCCATTTCGCCTGTAGGGCATGGAATGTCCCTCACCTGCATCCTGCCAGGTACCTCTTCCAACTCATCTTCTGCCAACGTCTGGAAGTTCACAGGGTCTTCCTCAGCACAACCTTCTATTCCTTAGGTCCCCACAAAGAAAGGCAAAAGCCCTAAGGGATTTTAAGAGAAGATTCACATGCAAAGCACGATGACATTTTGAAGCCTTAACCGCAACCTGTGTGTTGTTTGAGCAATATTCTAAAAAACAAATCTTGGTGACTTTATGTAACTTTGTGGTCCAAAAACCGTACCCATCTCAAAGTGTAAATTGCTTTGGTCGATTCGTGTATAAATTCGAAAAAAAGGCCGAGGTTCTAATGCCTCTGACATTGGTGGTGGATATCTTCACACTGGACACAGCAGCCCGCTGACCGAGCTGCAACAAGATCTCCTGGGGATAGAGACCAGTAGATATCCAATAGCTGTCTTCCCTGCCATCGATCATGTTGTCACCTGGGTGTTGTTCATCCAGGGATGAGACCATCACTACCTTGCCGCCCACCTTCTTGGCCACCAGATCTGGCATCGCTGGGTGAGTTTGGGTTCAGTGCAATTTGCAGGGTCACTTCACCTTGTTTCAGAACCACCTTCGGGCCTTTGAGCAAAAATCCAGAGAAGATGAAGCGTTGAAATCATGGTGCGGTTGGATTTGTGGAGCTCTGAACAACAACATCAGCACAACATGCGCCAGTCCTACATACTCGGAAGTTTCATCAAGTCTTGTGCTGGCATGCGGGCCTATGGTATTAATATTATTGGTGTCCTAGGAGGTCAACCTTGGTATCAATCACATGTGATCGCCAAAAGCCAGGCAAATCTGCTGACCTCCACTTCTTCCATAGGTTTTCACCTGTCAAACCAATCAGCTAACATGCATAGAAATGCAACGATCTGACAATTACCTGCCTAATACTATTCCATGCTTTAGCATGGGGTTCTCTATTTTCTCTTATATGGAAGATGGCTCTCAGAATTTGAAACTCACCCACAAAATGCCCGGGACTTGAAACCATGATGTCGCGTTATGACCTGATGGCCCATGATGAGCGCCCACTTTCCCCCCTGAGCTTCGGGCGGAAAAAGCACGAATTTTCTCGGATCCGGCTGTCTGTCTATCAGCTGTTTAAACCCGAAGCCGCTACAGCTGCCCAAAAACCCCACATTGATACTGTGTTACTACATTGAAATTGGACACCTTGCCAGTGCACATGTCACTACAAGAGTGTCACCACACATCCTCCTGGGTGAGGTGTTCCGAATAATCGAGAAAAACACATGGAAGCAGTCATCGTCAGGTTCGACATCAGATTTGACTTTACCATCTTAATCATCTTCATCTTCGTCACCATCATATCATCATCATCATCATCATCATCATCATCATCATCATCATCATCATCATCATCATCATCATCATCATCATCATCATCGTCGTCATCGTCATCGTCATCGTCATCGTCATCGTCATCGTCATCGTCATCGTCATCGTCATCATCATCATCATCATCATCATCATCATCATCATCATCATCATCATCATCATCATCATCATCATCATCATCATCGTCGTCATCGTCATCGTCATCGTCATCGTCATCGTCATCGTCATCGTCATCGTCATCGTCATCATCATCATCATCATCATCATCATCATCATCATCATCATCGCCATCATAGTTTTGATGGACATCATCGTCGCACCTCATACCTTCCCACACCCTGCATACTGGACCAATACTTTGTACACTGCTGCGATGTCCGCACGCCATGCGTGGTGAAACTGGGGTTCAATCGGCCAGTGTCTTGGTAGGGCTCGGCTCTATCACACTTCAGTGGTAGCAAGACCAGATTGCCTGGGCGTGAAGAAGTTGCAGCCGAGAATGCCTTAATGGCCTACAAACCTACGACACCCTTCGCGAAACACGAACGATTCGTGTCATGCCAAGGCACCCAAATACCAGGGCTGAAACACCTGCAAGAAATGATAGCAATCGCAACAGGTAATGGCTGAAATACTTCCCAGCAAAATGATACAAGATTTATGCACGATGATACCACACCAATAAGGGTCCATTTAATTGACAAGTTTAAGGCAGCATCGACCCCAAACAGGTGAAAGTCAAGCCGGAGATTGCATGAATGAGAGAGAGAGAGAGAGAAAGAGATACGCAAAAAGACACTAAGACAGTTGCAAATGTGGAGCAGAATCAAAATTGTTTGGGAGACAAACACAACCCTTTTAAGGCAACTCGGAGTTTCATCAGCATCTTTTGAAACTTGTTTCAGCAAAGAAAACACAGAGTCTTTGTAGAGCTTTTGGAAATTCTCGCAAGATCTCGCTACCCTTGAAGCCTCTCCAACTACGAAGCTCCGCTGCGGACAGCTTTCCATCGTGATTCCTTGACAATCCAAGATCCCTCAAAGATTTAAAAGAACATAAACAAACAATCAATACCAACGCATCAAATAAATTCATCACTGATTTCGCGGGTGTTATCTTTTTTCAATGTCTTATCATGTATTCTCCAACTGTTAGCCGTTAGCCCCTCAATTTCTCAAGCTCCAATCGCCTTCGCAGCCATTGCAAGAAAAGGGATCGAACTGATGACTCATGACCCATTTTTTGCGCCATATCTATCAGGACTAGCTTGACTTGCTGATTGGTCAGATTGCAAGTATCAACCGAATAGATTCAATCGATGCATTTCAAGAGTCAAAGTTTAAGTTTACATTAGCTATCATTAGCTCAGGACCCAGTTGCTCCTAAGTTCATGTATCACACCTCATCTACAGTACTTCTCAGTCATGTGCGAGATCAAACATTCACAACAACTGCTATTCATTTCTACTTGCAGGGTGTCGTATCCAACTGGCTGAAGGTATCCGCATCTTTCCAGGAATTGAGCTCCTCAGGGCTGATCTTGTTGTCATGGTTGATATCCAACCTTGGTAGCATTAGATGAGAATGATTGAGGCTTGCATTTGAAGCAGCACCTGACATCTGAGAAGAAAAGAAGTCCGGGCACAAGCAGAAATTTAAGTTGAAGACAAGTCAAAGGTATTCCGCTTCGCCAGCGCAATGAATGAGCCTACCAAAGGTGGAAGCTGGTGGAAGCTTCATTAAGGCTTCACAGTTGCAACAACATCTGGGCTGGCCGGTCACATCTTTCTGCAATTATATAGCATCTTTCTGTGTGGAACGTGGTGAAAGCATCTTTCTGCAATTATATAATTCTATAGCAGATAGATCTGCATTTTTTGATTTTCCTTGCGCAATGGATCAGTGGGATGGAATTTGGGGGGTAGCACATGGCAGTATAGGATACCATGCTTCACCAATTTGAAAGTACAATGTTGCGACAGCTATCATCAACTTGATCTTAACGCACTATCGCCTGCTGAGCTCTTCTCCTTGATGACCTTCGCATGTTGAGGATTGAATTTTTGGAACTCTTGCATTGTGATCTCACCGTCACCGTTCTTCTCCATCCTTGGTCGCTGGAGCTGGAAGTTTATAATAAATTAGATTTACATACGATATTGGTGATCGGCACCATTATCACGGGCAAATATTCATCACATGTAACATGTATCGTCACAGTACTGCTGCTTTTATTAGCATGATCAGCAACACTTGGAACAAACATGCTGCTGCGGGCAGCATCAAACACTATCTGGATTGAAACCCACAAGGATGCAAAATCGTGGAGAGTCTTTCATCACTGGTTCTCATACCCATTAAACATATCTATCTATATACACCCGACATCATACCAACATATACTGAATATGAATACATCATCCATCACAAGTGATTTCCACCATTGAAAGGATCCTGATTCGTCCTTACAACGCTTTGCAATCAGCATCAAGCTAGCAGCCTTCAACCAACATCAACTTGCTGTTCCATCTAAGGGAGCTACTAAGTATTCCTACAAATTCGGAGGTTTTTTCTGGTGCCTTTCAATAGTTTTTGGTTTGATTGGTGTTGGGCATTCAGCCATCCTCGCCATCCTGTTCCATCCTTTCATGAAGGGATGATATGGGATGATATTGGTCAAGGGTCGAGTCGAAGTCATTCTTCGGCTCCCATTTCTTCAATTCTCTTGCAGTGACAAGTCCGTCTTTGTCCGCGTCAAGAGAACCTTGGGGGAATTTGGGAATTTGCGGGCAGAATTCATGATTGGGTTTGTCACTGCTAGGCAGTGTCTCACTCTTGAAGTCAAAGAACATCCCATCCGTTTGAATCTATTTGTGAGTTGCTCAACACCCCCTCAAAGTTTGGGTTTCAAAAATGGTAAAGACATGTAAAGACCCTGTGGCCGTGCAAAGCACACTGCACACCCAACAACCCGCTTTCCATGCTTGTACTTTCATACCCGGAACAGCCAGCGAAGCCTGTGGAGACTTGATGCTGCTGAGTTGCGGAAATCCTTTTTGGGTTCAGGCCTGGCTGGTGGTTTCTTCTTGCCTAGGCAAGGTGCGCGGGACAAACACAAAAATACCGCAGGAACGTGGTGATCCGAATCTCTCAACACTTGGATGTCTTTGACCAAACAGTTGCCGCTGACAGAAGGCAACTCTTGATACATGCAGGGTTTACAGATATGCAAATACCCTCATGTCTCACACTCATTAGCATTCCAAGACGCTATGAGGATGCAAATGCAAACAAGAACAGGGAGAAAAAATGATAGAGCTGTGAAATATTTTGAGTGTCTGGAGTCTGGAACACAATCAATCAAAACACCGCTACATCATGTACAATCATACATACAGTATTATATATTTGATAGATCAAATTCCATACAATATACATCAATATACCTATTCATCGTTTATTATCATTTATACAGCAATGCATCATCAGAAAACGCTACTCATTTCCCAAACCCGCAAAAGTGACTAACGCCTCTTGCTGCGTAGGCAGCTGCTTCAGCAGCTGACAGTTCTGCAGCCTGAGCTCCGACAACGTCGGGAGACGGCAACTCCAGCGCTTTGGCAACAGCCACCTTGGTGGAATCTCAGGTTGAAACACGGAACCGGCCATCAGTGGTTTTTCATGTGATGTTAATTCATGGTGTTTCCATGAAATGCATTGATTTTTGCTGATCTGACCATCAATGACCATTTATAGATTTATTCAGAAATATATGTTGAATGATGGTGTTTTTATACACCTTGCCTTTTTAAGGTGAATCCGGCTAAGCTGAATGATGTGCTGAAATATAGGAAGCACTAAACCATGAAAGAAAGGTTGCTGATTTTGATCTACGGCGGGCATCAAAGGGCTATGTCTGTTGCATGTGGAACTGCCATCATCGGTTCAGGCAGAAACAGAAGCCCTGGGCTGCAGGGTCCATCGATACACACTTCCCATCCAAGGAACATCATTGATGATTGATGCATCTCGATATTCTCGTGTCCCATATTGTCCCATCTCTCCCAGGTGACATGTCAGTCATTCTGAAACCGCTGCTTCTACCAAGTGGCAGCAGCTTCTGCAGCACTTTTGCGCAACTCTTCATTGCTAGCACCTGCTGTAGCGCTCCCACGACCAGCAGCACGGCCCGCAGCAAGGGCGGCCAATTGAGCTGCCTCAAACATGTTGAGACTGTTCGCCGACAATGTCCTGACCTTGTGCAAGATTCATTATATTTCATTATCTTAGCAGCCTTCTCCCGTCTATCACAAAACCCACATCATGCCAAAGCACCCGTGCCGGTGTCAATTGTAGCGCCGCAGCTGCCCGTTGCGTCGCGGCCGCCGCCGCCTTCTCCACCCGCGCCTTGGTAGAACCTGCCTCAGCTGCTGCTTGGGCGGCTGCACAGCCAGCTGCTTGGGCAGCTAGGATTGCAGCATCCTGGACGTGTATGGCGTGTTGCACTGCGAAGAACGATCAGAAATGTGTCATAATTTATATTCATGCTAGACTTTTTGGAAGCTGAACCGAAGCAAGAGATGGATGGATGAAATGTATGCGTTAGTACCAGTAGGACAGAACTTGTCCCGAATGTCCTCCTTAGCCAAGCCTTTGCTGGTGGCCAACACTGCATGGACAGCCAACTGTGCAATCTCATGCACATTCAAAAAGAAAATTTGCCCAGCAGTAATAGCTCCACCTGCTGCGGCATGCATGGTCACAGATTCCAATTGTTTGAGTGTAAGGCCCAAGGTCTTGGCCGCACGAAGTGCTGCCAACGCGGCATCCTCTGCCATTGGTTTTGGTCCATCATGTGCATCAAACCTGGGCAGGGCTTCCGCCACCTCCAGTCCCATGACAACGGCCATCTGCTCGGCAGTCATGCCCGCCAGTTGTGCAGCTCTGCCAGCCAGTTGCGCCACAATCGCAATCTCTCCTGGTTTGCAGGAAGGATCCGGAAGCCACAGAAGGGTCTATAGATACATTACATCACAACATTTTTAACATATTTTAACATCATACACATCATACAAGCATACCCAGCATACCATTCAATCTTGGGATCTGAGAAAAAAGTCTTCAACTTGAAGCCCAGGTTCCTACCGCCTTTGCACGGCTCATCTTGCCCTCACCAGTAGCATGCTTGGAAGCAATGCCAGCTGCTTGTCGTGCAGCTGCTGGGATCTTCAACTCGTTGGCTTCGCTGGCAGCGGAGGTAGCCAAATCTGCGATTTGATCAGAGCTTGCACCAGATTCCCTCGCGGCTTCTGCAGCAACCTCCTTTTCCACTCATGCAGTGATTCAAGTGAAAAAATGACGCTAGGCCCCAAAACAACATACTTCACCCATGCTAAAGCTCAAAGAATTTCATCAACTCATCCAATTTGAGCTGATTCAAGACTGATTGAAAATCCGTATCCGAAATCCTCTGTTTTTTAATGCCCGTCCTTTGCTGCTTCCAGCAGCTTCTCCCCGAACAGCTTGGGTTTCGCGGCACTTAAGGCAAAAGCTGCCGCCGAAGTGGCGGCCCGCGCCGTGTCTAAGGCGCTCAGCTGAGCTTGCGATGCGATCTTCTTCGAATGAAGCACAGCAATCCTCAGAAAACGTCACTGGATGGATGGCCTATGAGGAGCATGGCACAATGGCCCACAAGGTGTTCTAGAAAACAAGTGATAGAGAAAAGGGAATGAAGCATGATTATTGATCAATTGATGATATATCTATGAGAGTAAAGTATTATACTATACTCTTGCATGAATCATCGGCGAACATAGTCTTCCGGCGGAGTGCACATTCTTTCATTGGATTGCTTGAATGCCGTGTGCTGGAGAAGAGGTTTAGAGACAAAGGAGTCCCAAAGTCATTTCAGTCAAGGTTCTTCAACGTATCGTCAAGAGACTTACCAGTATCAATTGCACTTGTTGCAACTGCCATCCCGGCAGCCAAGGTTGAAGCTTGCATGATGTGTTGTGGAGGCCATCGTCCTTCAGTCACCTTCCTCACTGCTGCCACAGCAGCCTCAGCCATGGCATCAATGCTCTCAAAGCGCTGTTCCCCCGCACGGCTGGAGGCAGAACCTGCAGCGATGGCGAGGCTGGAAAGGGCCTCGTGACTCTTCAATCGCAATGCGGCTGCTGCTTGCAAGGTGGCATTGGCAGCCAAGGTAGCCACTTCTGCAGCGTTGGTACTTTCTGACTCAACAGCCACAGTGGCAGCTTCTTCAGCCATGACTGACAGCTTTTGCTTGGCAGTGAGGTTGGCCAATTTAGGATTGGAAATGGCTACTTCACGTGCGGCTTCCACTGCTGTGCCCACCTTTTTGGTGGGAGTACTGTTTCCCAAATTCGTGAGTGTCTCTTCAGCAGTTTCAACTGCTGTGTCCACCACCTCCTGTGTATTCTTGCCTGAGGCAATGGCAACCTGCAACGCAGCCTCAGCAGCTGCTACTGTGCTTTCAGATACCGCTTCCTCAGCTTTCAAACCATTCTTCACTGAAAAGAAAAATACTGCCTTGGCCGCAGCACCTGCAGCTTCCTTAGGTTTCTTTCCTTCAGCTAATGCCTCCTCTGCTGCAGTTGAGCCCACAGCTGCAGTGGCTGCTTTCGCTACCACCTTGCGTGACATCCCTAGGTCCTTGACACCCTCTTGAGCTGCCTTTGCAGCAGCCGTGATATCCTTCTTCAAGCCACTGTGATGAGCCGCAATGACATGACCTGCAGCTGCAGCTGCTGCTTGGGCAGCCTCAGAGGAACTCAGTCCAGCTGCAATCGCAGCCTGGAATGCCACATTTGCAGCAATTCTGGCTGCATCTTGAACATTCTTGGATGCTGCTAAAGCTTTGTCAGCTGCAGCTTTGCTCGCTGTTTCTGCTGACTTCAATGCAGCTTGTGCTCGAGTCATCCCAGTTTCCAAAGCAGCTCTAAACGCTGCAGTCGCAGCAATGGCTCCCACCTTCTTGGGCGACGTTTCGGTGGACGCTGCTTCCTCTGCAGCTTCACGCCCTGCAGCGTCTGCGGCAGCTGCAGCCACCCGCGCCTTGGTTAAACCCGCAGACTTGGCCGCCTCCATGGCGGCCTTGGTGGCAGAGTTCACCGCCTTGACGCCCATCTCCTGACGAATCACCTCACGTACCGCCTTGGCAGCTTCCTGGGCGATGGCACGGGCCATGTCGGTGAGCTCCGGCGTCGGCTTGGAGGTTTTCTCCGAATCATCCGAGGTGCTCTTCTCGGAGTTCTCGGACTCTGACTTCTCTATCGACTTCTCTGACGACGCCTTGCCGTCCGATGCCGATTTCTCAGATTTCTCTACCTTGGGCTTCTCCTCAACCTTCTTGACAACCTCTGCTTCTTCACTTCTCTCTTTCTTGACCACGGGACGCGACTTGGGCTCCTTCCCCTCCTTACTATCTTTTGCATCCTTCTCTGGTGGAGTGAGCACTGGGCCACCATCAGCCTGCTTCAAGAACTCCGTGCGTGAGAGTCGGCCATCACCATCTGTGTCCAACAAATGGAAGAGTGGAATCAAGGCCTAGGATGGTGCCACAGCGACTGGGGCACTCTTGGAGGACTGTTCTTCCCAGTGGCTTTTTTGGTGGTTTTAAGTTTTAAGTGACCTTTTCAGGGGTTAAGTGACCTCCATTTGGGTGATCAAAAGGTCACTCGGAAGAAGCTGGAAATATTACACAATGCATCATTGAAATTGTGTTATCTGCAACACTGCTTGAAGATGTTGGGACTTTTTTCTGCCAAGGGATTCGATCATGTCCATATCATGTCTAATATATTCTAATATCTTGTCCATATTCATTGCCTACCTTTTCTGATCTTCCAGCTGACCTCACTCGTTTGCCATTCCAGTGGATAGAACTGCCGAGCAGTGAAGAAGAACTCCTCCTGGGAGAGAAAGCCATCGGCATCAAAGTCAGCCATGCGGAATTTAGGGTTCAAACCCAGCATCTCTTGCGATCCGTTGGCTGCAGTGATGAATTCGCTACGTGAAATCTCACCATTTCCATCCTTGTCAACAGTGGTGAAAATATCCACCAATGAATCTCGACTTCCAGCACTATTGCCCAACGCCCCACTCAAAAATTCGGCTCTGGAAAGGCTATCATCGTAATTTGTATCCAAGGCATCAAAGGTCTGCTCAACCACCACTGCATCAGTGTCACCTGCATCCCTCACGGCCTGGAAATCCAAATGCTCTCGTAAGGTTTGGTTGATCTCCTTCGCCGTAAATCCTCCACGTTTAGAGGCCTTGAAATGGAAGACCCCTTGAGGATCATTTGCTTCGCCAAATTGTAGTCTGACGCCTGCGCAGGAAATCTGACGCTCTGCTTCCGGAATTTTGGGAAAGACATATGGTACTATTGGGACATGTGCAGTAACACCTGAAAACATATCTTCAATTCTGGCAAATTGACGAAATAACTCAAGCTATCACAACGTAAATGGAAGTTTCACATCTTCCGGTACCAGCAATCCTTCACCAGCTCGCCTCTCAAATGTGTAGCTGAGGTGAAAACGGCAAGAAAGGCTGGCCAAATGGCAAGCATCATTTCAAACCTAGCGAAACTTTGATGCTTCAGTCGGTCAAAACTGATGCTTCAATCAGCAAGCTTTCAGACTGTGTTCGCTTAGATACGCTGATAGCATTACAAATCACACCTTGCTAAAAAAAGCACTGTCTGACTTACTGTACATGCTTGAAAGTTTAATGAGACTTCCAAACTAATGGCCGAATGCGTTCTGCAACCCTTTCTGTCTGTCAGGCAAAAAGTGAGGTAACATGATAATGGCGTTGCCTTTGCCAGCTTTTGTCCTGCTAACTCTACAGCCTCAGACATGTGAAGGCTTCACTTTTCTCACAAGTCAAAAGGTACAAAAGGATACAAAAGGAACGTTGTTTAAGCATGTTTAAGCTCTCAATGAAGAAGCAGCTTCATTCCCAACTCACCCCAGGTTAAGGCCACCGCAGGACTCTACAATGAATCGGACAGAAACGCCAACCTGGTGAGTGCCAGGTGCAAAAATCATCTGCCATTTTGATGACTATCTTCACCTTTTATCTTCATTTTTTTAAAGACAACTCCTTGCAATCACATCAGCACATAGGGCGCCGGGGCCCCCGACATTTTGGTGCTTAGCTGAGGAGAGCTCACACCATGCAGCTGACTGAGCCAAGCAGCGACCAATGTGGGGGATGACATGGCATGCCCCTGCAAAATTCAACCTGGTGAAGCGTATACAGAATACAGCCTTGTAACCTCTCAAAATTGAAATATCATACAATGAGAGCTATTTGCTCAAGCCCCCAAAATTCAGCCAAGTGATGTTGACGTTTGCAGTGCAATTTGCCCTGGCTCCTTTTGCCGTAGCATCCGTCGGTCAAACCTTCCCCCTTTGGGGCATTGCGTCGGTTGTCGCTGCAGCACTCAGCTCACATTGACCTCGTCGACCTCGTCGCCTCCTGGAAGTTGGGCGTCGACCTGTAAATGACATGAAACGATGAAATTTTTTAGCTATTGAAAAACGCGATGAACATGGAACTTTCTGGGGAACCTGGTAGTACCACAAATTGGCTTTTGTTGTCACAGCCTCCAACCATTCATGTTGCCTCTCAACCTGCACCATGTTGCCCATCAATAAGACGAAGTCCAGGGAATGGGATTCGGCACTTCTGTGCCTTGGTGATCTGCATAGTAGTCATGCCATTGTAATACAAATCATGTATTCATTGGTTTTTTTCTGATTCAGCACAAATCCATAAGTGGAATTGGAATAGAAAAACGAGATCAAAATAGTCACTTTGCAGTGAGAATCGCCAAGTTACATCACTGCTTTACGAAACCTCTCAACGCAACCACGAACTCATCGTTTATTGGCACCGCGTAAAGCTATGCGGAAAGCATCGCCCAAACAAGTTCCAGCCTAGCAATGGAGTCCACCCTGTCAATCAAAATCCAGAAATGGGATATGAGATGCAATTTTCTTGGTATAAATGGAGCATATATTTAGATACATGAGTCCGGACTTAATTTTGGTGCACAGGATATATCAGATATGAGGGCCTTCACGGTTTCAAATCTGAAAGAACTTTGCCTCTAAGCATTCCTCGCGTGAGAGATCGTCAAGCAGCTCCGCCTGTCTCAAGAGGAGAACTGGCACATTGCAGCTGAAATGCAATCACTGCAAAGATCTGTGATATTTGATGGTGAAAAATACCACTTGACACGAGCCTCCCATATACTGTAGATGTCTTTGACTGCTGGATCAAAAATGCTCACAGAAATATACAGTTGCAGTAGCATCATCATACTCGTAGCATGGTCATTCTTGCATCATCCTATCTTGCCACAAATTTCATATCTAAGATGCCCAGCTGTGCTTGCATTCACATCCAAAGCTTGGCCGAGGAGCAGTGTCTCTGGTAAACTTCAGGACCTGGTAAACAGCAAGGTCAACACTAACTCCACTACAGTAAATCATAGTAAATTTTAGAGCATAAATGAATCTACAGGGGGAAATTAAAGAATCCTATCTTACTGACGTATTCAAAGGTTGTAGTCAGTGTTGGTCAGTGTTGATCACAGATTGGAGACGAATGCCATGAATGGAGTGCTCTTGTCATTGTTGCCGAGTCTCTGGACATGAGTTCTTGACATATTCCTTGGTACTCAGTGGTTCTTGTGCTGAAGAACTTGCATGCGATTACTGTTCAAAGACTGACTACAAGCGACCACTATGTATGCAATTTGATGCCTAGACAATATATCAGAATATATGTCAAAATGTATGTGAGGGTGAAATAACATAAAGGATGTGTAAATATCATTATATAATTCCTTCCGTGAAAACTGCAGGATTGTGCGCTATCTGTCAAGGCACCAGCCATGCAGCACTGGTTGCACCTCGCCATTTCCGCACAGCAGCCTGGGCAAAAAAATTGAAACTCCAAGCTGCCTGAAACATGAATTGCACTTAAGTCTTGTTTAATTAAAGGTCAAGTTTCGCCAAACATGCGTGAGTCGCTTCTACCTACACAATTTGAGCCAAAACTCCTGAGGATCCCATTTGACGTCAGGCTCTTCCATGTGCCAGAAGGCCGTATCATCTGCTCGAATCAGAAGCATCTCCTTCTCCCAGATCCGCCGGAACTCCGGATACTGATCCTCAGTGGCCAGAATATGCCAGAATAACGAAAAGCTGACCTGGTGCGGCACCACATTATGACATTCCTTTCTGAAACCTTGAGGCAAACAGAATGGACGACAAGCCCATTTGGATGCTCAATCTTCTCATGGCAAACCCCTGGTTCGACGATGTCACCACCCAATGAACCTGCCAATGGACCTGTGAATCAAGTGCAGCTCAGCTGCTATCATTTTTTTGAAAGCTGCATGCATCAGCAAGTAGTTTCTCAAGTCTTGTCCAAATCGCTTCCTGAGCATTTTTCTGAGCTTATTTCTTCCAGATGAGGGTACGCGGGGTATGAGCATGAATGTGTTGAATGGATGCTTGAAATACTTGAAGTCACTTCAAACACCCTTTCTACAATCTTAAATCGAAGGTTCATAGGGCACCTCAAGTGCGTCCCTTTAAAGAATTGAGTTGCCTCAACGTGCAACTTCTACAGAATCAAGCACATAGCCCTATCACAAGATTGCCATGCCAACAAGTCTACAAATTGCCGGCACACCGAAAACTGACTTGGAACCTGCAATCACCACATCAACTTCCGAAGGTGCAACAACCACAACCTAGCCTAGGAAATCTTTGATAAAACATCCCATCCTCTGAGAGGGATACCACGCTCCCTTCTATGGAGGCTGGGATTTTGTTGAATGTTAGCTCAAATTGTATATAAATATGCATATATTATGTAATATTTATGATTTAATAGTCGGATTGTGGAAAATATTTGGAAGAACAAACTGTGGAACAATTATCAAATGGAAAACCCTCCATTATAAAAAAAAAAGTGTCATTACAACACAGAGTGGATCTCTGCTACATACTACAGAATGTTAGGTCATGGACAACAAGAAATCGTAAGAAAAGCTCTTAAAATAAAGAGTCCAAGGTAGCCCGGCAGCATGAGGGACATAAAACTTAGAGTTTGGAAATGCCAAACTAATGCAGCGCCGGAATCAAAAAGGTTCAGAAACGTCTTCGTTGAGGTTGATGGGAGGCCTTTTATGGACCGAACCCATCTGTACGTACATTGGCACCTCATCGCTGTACCAGAAAAACTCACCAACAAGCCACTGCAGTTGCATCTACGTTGAAGACGTTTAATGGCTTCTATTTTAAAAAAAGGGGGGAAGTTGCGCCAACTTAATTTTAATTCCAAGCATTTCCCACCAAAAGAAAGCGCCGGTTTGGGTGACATCTGTGACCTTTATATCTTATCCCCGTTGAAAGAAAAACCAAGAAAAGCAAAAGTGGTGCGTAACCAAACATCTAAAAAAATATATGACTGTTGCAGTTGTGGCCCCCACTATTGAATCATTTAGAATAATCTACCTGACGTCAATGTCCTTACAAATCAACCTGTTCATTATCATTAATCTTGAATTGTGCGATTTTGGCAAACAAATGGTTCTCAGCTTCAATCTTGCGGCGCGGCACTTTTGTCAAAATCATACTGTCAGGGCTCAGGTGGCTCAAATCCACATCTCGAAACAACGGATGTTCCGGAACCCCTGGAGGATCCAGAAACATCGAGAAGGCATCCGCCCTGGGCTTGACTTCAGCGAAGTCAGACTGGAGAATTGAAATGCTGAAAAGCTAGGCTTGAACCAACAAAAGACTTACTTCCTCCTGGTTCCAGTGATTTCTTGATGATATTTCTAAGCCGGGCCCTGTCTGGAACCCCAAACGCATCAGGAAGATTTCAAACAAAGCACCCCCTTTCAACACTGGCCATCCCGGTGATGCCCGCTGTGCCTTGACTTACTATTCCAGTAGCCATTGAAGAGTGCTTGCCAGGCCAATATCAAAGGATGCCCCCGCTTGGCTGCCATGACCCAATTCTCAACGAACTCCTCCCGCACGAAAAAAGTCGTGGAGTTAACGCAAGGCAAAAACACTTGCATCCTTTCTTTTGCAAGTTTCTTCCCCTTTTGAGGTAGTTCGGAATGGCAAAAGAGGAACATAAAGCAACGAACTCATCCAGGAAAGAAAGATCGGCTGATGGCACAAAAAACTTGGTCCTTGCTCTTGTGCATCTCGCATCCCCATGCAGAAAAGTAAAACGCCTCACCATACGCATTCATCCGGTGTCATGGCTTGTTGCAACATCAAAGTTTTTTGAAGATCACTTCGACCTAACGACAATAGTTGGAAAAACACACCTGAACAGTCAATGTGTAGTAGTGGAAAGTTACTCCTTGTGCCTTGTTCTTTGCAAATCATATCAGGATATGAGTTTCAAATAGTTTCAACCTCTTCATTGCCCCATGACAAGAGAAAAACGGCTCAAGTCATGTCACTCAATCAAGGTGGATCAACCGGTGGATCTGCCATGGCCAAGGTGCTGCAATGTCTTCAGGGCACTCGTTTGACAAAAGTGGCCCATAGAACCACTCATCAAAGGGCTGGAAACAAATGGTTGAGGCATCGATCCACAGGCCTGCAACAACAACAACAACAACAACAACAACAACAACAACAACAACAACAACAACCGTACTCACAACCGTAACCGTAACCATACCCATAACCGTGACCATAACCGCCACAAGAAGAATGAGGACAAGAAGAAAAGGAAAAGATGGCAAGGGGCATTTGACAGATAGCTGCTAGTGGCAAATCCCTTCTGGACTTCGCACGTGCACCTCCGTATTTGGCCAGTAGAGCTAAGCGGACAGCATCTGCTTGCCACGGGACATACATCTCTGGCCATAGTCTTGGCAGGTCCGAAGGTGACAGATATTCGAAGACATTCTGCTGGTCCAGGATGGCCACCCTTGCACCAATGTTGCACAAATGAATACAAATGATATATCACAAATCAACTTGCGAAATGGCTCTTACTAGATTCCCCAAAGCATAAACTGAATGTGGCAATTCTTTCAGGGCGTGTTGTTTCAGTCCAGTCCCGGTACATGTACTCAAAAATCATATCATC
>DF239216.1:24920-144920 GCA_000507305.1 Breviolum minutum Mf 1.05b.01 | reverse complement strand
TCAACCATTGAAACCTGGAATCCAGGAACAAACGATTTCCCTAAAAAAGCTTAGCCTTGTTCCAGCTGCTGGCGATTGTGGTGAGCTCTGGGCAAAACGCCGAAGAGCCTCATCCAAAACGGCTACTGGATTACTATACTAGAAAAAAAACGAATAATGAATCAACACCCACCATGAATACATGTTCTGCTTCAGAACTTCAGAAAGACATTAAAGTACACTTTCTTCACTCTGAACTCACCACTCTGGTGTACATGTGTCGCAGTCCCTTCCATCTTCATGATATGAAAACTGACATCTGTGCTGGGATCAAGACATCGTCTGACCTCAGCTTGTCTATGGAAACCCCCCAGTTTTTTTGCTTGTATGAATACATTGCACATCATACATCATCATACACATCATATGACTTGCCCATCTCCCATCAATAATTGCTTCATTATACCTTTTTGAATCCAAGCGGCGGCCCTTGACCAAAACTCTCTGCAAAGTTGCCCTCAAAAAGCCCAGAAGCTTCGGCAGGAATTTGGAATACAGCTATTAGGCAGTGTTCTTGCAAAACGAACCCAGACAAGGGACACTAGGCTGAGACTTTTAATAGGCCAAGGCCCCGGCTAAAGCAAAAGAATTGTCTGGGCTCCTGGGCTCAAAGATGTGTCACCCAACCAATCACCATGATTGCAATCTGAGGCATAGCAACCCAGGAACAGGTAAAACTTGTAGCTCAAGAATCCAAACAACAAGGTCTTCATATTCCGAAAGCATTTTGCTCATTTCCTATTGTCAATTGTCAATCCATTCGCCATGTGCGCTCCCCAAATTGGACAATGCCTTGCCATTTAACTGCCAAGACACATCAAACCACGACTCTGGCCAGGCAAGCCTGGACCCACTGACAACCCATGCATACGGCATCTAAAGAAAAAGCATCACCTAGTGAGATAGACTGAGATGGGGTCTCAGCCGAGGTAAGGCTCCAGGGCATAAGCTTCTAGTAAGGTTGAGGAGTAGCTTCTGGGAAGATATCAAGGGTTTCCTGAGAGGCTACCAGAAGGTTCTGGCGATAGGTCCCCATGAGCTTTTGAGAAATATATATGTATATTATGATAGTGCACGGAAACACTTGCGCCAACCTTGCGCGAACCTTGAGCCTAGCTTGTGTTTTGCGGGATTTCCTTGCGTGACGCCACATAACGAAAATGTAAAATCATATAAAAGTGTCGGTTGTGTCCCCCCAAGATTAAAAATTTTGTTCAGGACTTTTGACCGACTGTCATATAAAGAACTGCTAAAATGAAGCGCGTTTCCAAACGCCAAACTCACTGCTCTCCATGTCAAGATCTTGCCCATGCCACAAGAGCCGCAGCCTGAATCAATTATCCTCCTGCTGCCACCGCGATAGGCCTTGATGCAGTTACAAGGTGAGCACCAATGCCAACAACGGAAGGTAGCTCCGAAGAATGCACTGCAAATAGTTGAAATTTGGAGCTGCCAAATGTGAGGAGCAAAAGTGATTTTGTGCTGGCAAATTCTCTGCTTCAGCCATGGATAGGGCCCACCTGCATGAGGCAGGCAGCAACGCTCATGCGGATCGAGTCCCCTGACTCGTGCAAGCCACCAGGCCTTGGCATGCTTTGATGGAACTTGTATTGACAAAACGTTACAAAGATCTGAAAATCACCTGGTTCAATCTATGCCACTGGCATGCTACTGCTGTTCCGGTGTGGTGCTTTTTGGTATGCCGAATGAACGGGACCATCCGAACCGAGCTCGATCTCTGTACTTGGTGAGCTCAATTTTGGGTGAAACCTGCTGGCAAGTGCTGGCGCCAGGCCACGTGTTCAGTGGACCTGATAATTCACGCATAAGCATAGCAGCATAGAGGCGCAAAATACAGCTCTGAGAAAGCTGCTTTTACAGTGAAGCACCAAAGAGTTGAATCAAATGCAGGCTTGCAGCTTACTCTGGGCTTGAAACCAAGGTGGTTTTCATGGACTAGCTACTATCGCGTCCCAGCACTCGCAACCAGCCATACTCTTGCATGCAAAGTCCTGCCCAAGCCTTCAGCGATGCGCTCGAGCTCTTGTGTAAGATGCAGCTGTTCATCATTGTTCATCTGAATCTTTGTCTTGCATCCCATGTTTAATTGAAGCAGCGAGTACTCTTAGAACTTCTCTGACACACATTAGCCGCAATGCTCCAATGTTTGATAATCGCATTCAGGCATGTGCAGTATGAAGATAAAATAAACTTGCATTTTGTGATAGAATTAGACAAAAATATCTGTGAAGTACCGACTTGATTGACAATGCTCAGACCACTGCCATTTCCACAAACACTAACTCAACCCAAGATGCCACGGTTGCAGCAATAGACACCACATATGCAAGCCACCTGTCACGCAAGCTAAGGCAAGGATGCAAATGGATGCATCGACAATTGTGGAACCAACCTCGAAGGTCGGATCTTGATGGCTTCAGTCTGGCCCACAACTGCTGTGTCAACCGGGGCCTTTGGAAGCTCAGGACCTCAGCCGCCCATCTCAGCCAAATGAAATTCGTGAAACATCATGAACTTTTCTACGTCAAAAAAAAAATGGTAAATGAGATCCCAACGCTCCCTTTCGGGTGCTGGGCTGACCGGATTGACCTCTCAATCGGCCGGTCGGGTGAGAAAAAGATGTTGAGAACTTTTTGAAGTTTCACCCAGCATGGTCAACAGATGTCACATAATGCATTGAGGTCTCATATTAGCTTACAGAATTTTACAAATGCTGCCTTTGCTGTGGTTGTGGATGTGATGGCCATCGTGGAGGTCATTGTGGTGGTGATTTCCTCTTGACCTTGGTTCTCAACTATCATGGCACCATGGCTGAGCCCAACTTTCCAGCAATTACCCACCAGTTGAGCTTCAAACAGTCCTCACAAACTAATCTCACATAGCTCCCATGAGGTAAGTTGGTCTCCTCCATGGCTAGATCATGGGCCTGGTAGCTCAAGGTCCAGGTGTTGGTAGTGAGGTCACAGGAAACAGCAGCAGCGAACAGAACATAGGAGTTGGGGAGCCGCACGCAACCTCCATCAAGCTTTAGCAAAGATGGACAGATTTTCTTGTACCGATCCTTTGGCTTGGCAGCTTGGCATGGCACCAAGCCAAGAACTTGAGTTCTAATGCGACTTTTCACTGGCATTTTTGTATGTAGTTTAGTATGTTTAAATCATTTTCATTGACATATATAGCGTGGCAGACCAAAGACCTACCGCCACATGCAGGATTCCCTCCGAGATCTCGCAACATCTTGCAGCTGGGTTTCTAGAATTTGGCACTCAGCTGGACAAACAAGCCTCACCAATGTGTGAGTTGGCAAGCTCTTGTCGTCGCCGGATAGGTCATAATCCTCAGCTAGTCAGGCGTTTGCAAAGGCTGATCGGTACATATCGGTACTGCGTTCACCTTACATTCGAGTTAATGATGCACTTGTGACTGCCAAACAGGTGCACAAAGATGTAAAGACTTCTCATCCATCCCCATTGAAAAAAGCTGTGGCTCAGCTTGAACCAAAACGTTCCTGGGGCACCAGCACAGGCGCCATGCAATTTGACTAGTGTGGAGCAGGATGCCTTGTAGTTTTCCTGATGAAACGACACAACTTGGCACTATGGAGAACAAATCAGCAACCCAGCGTCAATAAAAAACAGCCAAAGGTTTAAAAACAAATAATGTTTCATGTTTCAATCTTGTAGCGGCCAAGCTTCTAATCTCGCAGAGTTATTGACCTGCGCCGTAGTCTCATTTGGGCTATTGAAGCTATTGCTGGCGTTGTCACTCACCTTGACAATGATCGAAACCCTCAATGTGAAAGCCATTGCACAAGTTCCCCCAAAAACACTCACTGCAGTTCGTAGTAAACTTTTTTTGTGAGGCCCCAGCCATGCCAGCAGGAACTGGTACCTCTATTTCCGGAGCTTGCTCCGCTGTTTTGTTTTGCACGGTGGCATTCTGAGGAAGCAATGAGCCTTGCCACCAAAACAGCAATAGCAGCAGAGGCAACAATGCCAAACAACCACCATCATCAGTACAACAAACACAACACAACATAAGCATCAACATCATCTACGCACTATCGCTCGAACTCGACATTACAGGAACACCCGGCCCGGATGACAAAATCAGCAGTTCCATGGTACCAAGCGTGTAAACCACATAGACATAGACATGACACTGAGGTCATGACCAGCTGCCACTTCCATGTCACCTTTTGTGTCTGCAGCTGGAGACGCATCTGGTACTGGCATGGCCTCGCCAGGGCCACTAGGGCTTCCTAGCTGAGAGAACAGAAGCACTGCTATGCCCAGCAAAAGAATACCAGCCACCATCATGGGAGCTTTCTGTCTCCATGGCTGGTCCATCTGTATAGTGCGCCTCACATGGGACAATCCAAGCGAAACACACAGGCCCTTTCGTTGCTCCGACGGACCCCCCACAAACGATACATATGGAACAAGAGAAAAAGCATAGAAAGCCATGTCGAAACCTTCAAGACTCAAGACTACACAGCGCCCTCTTGTCCCCACTGCTGACAGCCAATCCAATCATGCAAACAATGCAAACAGGTGACCCTTCCACATACATCGGTGCCAGTTCGTCTGCATCCTTTTTGCCCTCTTCCATCTCCTTCATCTGCTCCAGCTTGGGCTCCCGCCAAACAGGCGCTGTCGGGGCTGCAGTGTTCAAGGAGCCCAGTTGGCTGCTGATCATTTGATCCACCTGAAAATCCAAAGCGGAAGGGTCTACGCCGTCCAAGCTATCTTGATTGATGTTTTGATATGTTTTGCAAAGAAATTCTAGCTTTCATCTTGCGTGTGCCTGTTATTCCTGTTGTGCTGTGTGCTTTGCAGGCATTTTTTCCAATGAGAGAAAGATGGAAGATGTCGCAAAAATGATGCATTTGCTGTATGCATGATGGCCTCGTTGTGTAGTCACATGCACCCCCCTGACAAACCTATGAATCCTCACGACTCACGTACTGGGCCTGTGTGTTTGTGCGTGCTTGTTATATAATGATGCATCATCTATATCTATATCTATATCTATATCTATATCTATATCTATATCTATATCTATATTCTCAGGGGCATCCATAGCAGTTTCCATCTGAATCTGTTTAAAGTCAGGATATGTCAGGATGAAGTTCTCAAACTTCGACTACAAACCCGACAAACAATCTTCAAACAGCTAGACATTGGAACCCCCCGACAACACATCAACTCGCCGCGTCTAAAGAGGACAGGACACCATGGTGGCAGACAACGATGAATCGAAGCAACAGGGCCAAAAGGGAATTTCGTGAGAGCAAGGGACCCCAACCTGCGGTAGCTAAAGATAATTATAATAGCCTGATTGAGTACCTTTCCATCGTTGTTCGGGTTCATGCTGCAGTTGTGAAGCCGCGCCCCCACCCAAGTAAACTTGAGTTGTAGAGAGCTGTCAGCGTTTTCACACGTATCTGTGCTTTGAGCTGTCGTGGCAATGGACAGTACAAAGGTCTCTAAAATTCTCAAGCCATCTCAAGCCCAAACATCACAACCAGCACAACTTGTTGGCAATGCAATGAGGCTCTGACCCCATGCTCTCAACGCCGAACTGAGCAGTTTGGATCATTGAATGCAAAACACTTTGCCACCAACAACGGCTTGGTTTGACTCAAATCACTTTGGGGGGTCCAAAAAAAATCCTGGGGATTCACTTTGTGATGCTACTTGCAGGCATTCAGGTGTGACGCTCGCAGCGAACAAACCCCGGCCTTGGCGCGAGGACCTGATTCCACGATGCGACTGCAACTAGCTGCTAGCTACATTAACCAGGCCCGAACAGGTGTTTTCTTCGTTGATTTTTGATGCCCGCCAAGTGTAATATTACATTTGGACCCCCCCGGAAAAAAAAAGAGGGGGGGACGAACGAATATGTAACATGTAACATTTGTGGAGAAAATGAAAGTTACATTTAGGAAGATTTGAAAAAGCTACTTTTTTTCATACACCCCCACCGTACCCTTCCACAACTGTCTACCACAGCCTTTATTTGTATGGCACATGGGACTTCACACAGAAGAAATTTGAAGAATGATGAAGAATGAAATTATAAGATAAAAGTTGTCGATGTAATGACAATAAATCAAGTTGGAAAGGATCATCATATGTTGTTGCACGAAGATGTAAAACCCACTGAGTGCAGGTGTTGAATTTGTGAGGTTTTTTTATGGTTGCGGGTGCCTTAGCAACCTCAAGTTTCATATTCCTTTATTTGGCTCTAGTCGGCGCGAATTAAAAACATCGTGTTTTCCAGATTCCTGAATAAAAAATCACTTTCTAAACCGGCTAGACTTTTCAAGCCCTCTTTTCCATCGTGCAGTATCCAATGAAGCTGGCATCCTCTGCTCATATCACATGGCCAAAAACAGGAAGGACAATGAAAGGACAAGCCATTGGCTCATTCGATGTAGTGCAGCCGTTTGGCTATCACTACCAAGGAGCACTCCGAATATCCTACGACGGCAAGCTCATGTGTGCAAAACTGAGTGTGAAATTTGACGATGCCACCTTGGACTCTCCTCATGGAAATCTGCAGCAGTCAAAATCATCTCGGAGTTTTACTCTGATCTCTACTCTCTGCAAGTCAGCATCTTAGTTGCCACGTGGCTTCTCAGGGAATCAGGATTCAGTAATTTGGCAGCACATCAGTCTGACGGTTACAGTAAATACGTGCGACACAAACATGCCCAGCATTGCTCATTGCGGCTTGCATTTCAGGAATGTGAAATACAGGCAGTATTTCAACCGCTTACAATTGCACGCTTGCAGCGCAACAGCCACAGCGTGGCCCTGGCAAAGGTACTACATCTTGCCATTTCGCAAGGGAAAGTCGTTCCACCTTGGAAGTGGATCGACCTCCAAACGACATGCCTCCCATGACATACAGTTCCCCAGCCACAGCTGCTGAAGCGCAATCTCGACGGATGATGCTCATATCCAACAGGACCTCCCACTGACCAATGCTAGGCTCATAGCGCTCTGCGTTGGATAAGGTTGTCCATCCATTCGCCACTCCTCCGATGACAATTACTGCACCCTGCACAGCTGATGCAGCACACTCACTGCGGGCAAAACGCAGATGGGGAAGCTTGGCCCAAGTCACCAAGGAGCCAAGCTTTGAACCCTCTGTGCTAACTGATAGTGACTCAGCTGATGCTAAACACCTGTAGCCGCCATCCATGCCACCAAGCAAAAAAATGTGTTTCTGAAAGGCCACTGCAGCATGTTTGCCCCTTGGAAAGGAGAGGGCCTGGACAGGCTTCCATTGTTGAACTTCGTCAAGTTCCTGGCAGTCGATGTGCTCCACCGACTCCAGTGCTACGAGGCCATCAAAGCCCCCCATGACAAACAAAGCACCACCCAAACACACTGCGGCAGCACTATGCCGTGCTGCTCTCAAGGAGGGCATCTGCACCCAGTGGCTGAAATTAAATGACTCCACTGAACTCAAGGTGGAATCCTCTGCATCCCGACCACCTACAACGAAAATCATACCCCCAAAGGCTGCTGCCGTGCTGTGGCTCCGTGGCACATGCGGACCTGGCACACTCTCCCAGCAGAGTTGGTGGGGGTTGAAGAGTTCGGCAGTTCTGAGTGGCTCATGGGGCCCATGTCCGCGACCAAAATGACCACCAACCACAAGAAGTTTGCATGGCAGCTGCTGTTGGATCCCTTCTAAGGACGAACTTAGCAACTCCTGGCTGCAACGACATGCTTGCATGCTTCGTCGCGCGGACCATGTGCCCGCGAGGTGAAAAATCTTGGGCAACAAGCCAGGGAGGGCAAGGACATCCCAAATGCCATGGCACATCACGTGTACAGCGGTGGCTGTCTAAGTCATTGCTGTTGGGTAGTGCATCTCTGTGAGGGATTCTTGACCTGAATCAAATTTGGATCGATTTTGGAGGTTTCCGTCTGCTTTGTCAAATCGCTTGAGGCTTGAAGTCATTTTCTCGGTCTCTGTCGGCTCTTTCGGCACCAGCTATCAGGATTCAGTACAGTCAACACTGTTTTCAGGATCTTTGGGTAACTCTTTCTCAACCTCTCTCAGACCCAAAAGGAAGCGGTTGATTTACCCATCTAACATGACAAAAGCACAAAAAAAGCACCTTTGATGCAATGTCACTCAGCCACCGACTTCCCATGTCACCAAGACCTTATACCATGGTCTCTGTTTGTCACTGCTCAACTGCATCCCATTTCAAAGAAAGCTGATTTGATGCGTGGCACTGTTTCAAGTCGCTGAGATGGCGGCTCCTATATCTTTGAATCTTGAGAGATGAGCCTCCACCACTCTGTCCAATCTCACCAGAAATGGCAGCACCACCACCTAGCACCATAGTTGACGCAACCCCATAAAAAAACATCCATGGGGAATGAAAACCTAGGAATGTCCATCATCATCATTGATCAATTGTCATTTTACCATCCCCCATACGGCTTTCCAACGAATCAAGGGACGATTCCGTGGTGTATCCAGCTCTATGGGCAGCCGTTCTGAAAGCCGTCGGCTCTCCAAGCCTGGGCAGATCGGAGAATGATCCAAGATTTGATTTAATACTGAATCTCTAGCCAATCTCGGAATTTCAGCTTCAAGTGATCCTTTTGGGTCATAAAAACTCCAGAATTGTCATGATATGTCATGATACCTGATAGAAGAGAGTGTGATTACTTCTGTTTCCTTCCTTAGCTTCCCTTGACGAAAAAACCATGGTGGCTTTCCCAATCTCTAGCTGGGTTGCCCAACTTTCAGGGTGCAGTTGATTGACTGCTGATTTGGAGCGTTGCTTGAATTTCTTGGGACCTGCCAACACAGCCAACATGGATAGCACAGATTTTTGGGTCCCTTAAGCCCTCCAAGCCGCTCACCTGACTGGAGCGTGGGCATGGGCACCTCGTTCTTTGGTTCCTCAAACAACCAGGCCGGGGACCCAGGAAAGGAGTGTATCCACCCTGTCCTAGCCACATTGTACACATTCAGTCTGAGATAAGCACTCCAGGCCTCGGTTCAATGCAAATTCAGCCACGTCGAAAACGACTCGTGACACATCAGCATCTGGTTTTCCGGTGTAATCCAAGTGGCAAGTCGTGGGAGCTCTGTGGAACCACCTCGAGGCTGCAGAAAATGGGGGCAGGAATCAAGTAGACAGGGAATTGTAGAATCAATAAAGCAAAAAAAAAAATATCGTCGGAATTCAAATTGCACACTTCAAGTTAGGTGGAATTGTCAGCCATATTTCTCTCATCTTAATATTGCAGAGAGTGCACCAACAAGATTTTACCGAAACTTGTGAGCGTCGGGCAGGAGAAAAGTCTGTTCTAGGCTTCTCTTGTGAAGCTTTACCTGTGCGCCACACACATCTGGATTGCTCCGACAACCATAAAGGAAAAAGAACCCAAAATGCACAAAGAGATACCAAAGATCTAGGTAATTGCAAGGAGAACCCTGAGTAAATATATTATACTCATCACAAATATTCATAGATCAATAGTTTTGGGGGAACAGCTAGTATGAGGGTACGCCCTTTATAAAGGGTATCCAGATTTGACCTTTGATTTACGGTTTCAGGCTCTGGACAAGGCCTCCTTGGACATTTCCTTCTGTGACTGCCTGGATCGGAGAGGGACTGGTGGTCGTTATGAGCAACATCCATCTGACAGAAGAGTATCCAACGCCAGTCATTCTCAAGTTTCTAGTCACCAGTTAACGGTCCACGGTGAAGAATCCGCAGAAATCCTGATAGAATCTATGCAGTAAATTGCTATGATCAAATCTGATCAAAGTCAAGTCAAATATGATGAAAGCATATCAAAGCCTAGCACCTTGACCCTTACTCTGCTTACTCACCCGCTGCCATCCATGTCGTTTCTCGGCCTTCTTTTTGCTTGCAGGAGGCCTGTCCACTATCAACACCTGTAGCCATCCAAGCAGAGCTCAAAAAATGAGGTGAAATGAAGTGAAGAGACCTTTCAAAAGCAGTTGGACAAAGACAACGACAATCAGTAGCCTTTTGTCACTTTTAGACACTTTTGGTCCGTAAATGTACCCAACCCATTCACTTGCGAGCGCCTTTTCTAGACGAAGCTTTTGCTCCCAAGTAGCCTGTTGCCCAAGCTGCAAGAATTGGAGTTCAAGCCTTTGCCCATGGCGGATCATGGTGGTTCAAGATGCGTGACTCATGTCTGTTGCCGGTGTTTCATTGCCGGGCTCCAAACGCTTCCTTTGGCCCAACTCGATGCAAGGGATCACGAACTGTCCTCAGGAACATGCTTGTTATGACTGTGCTTTTAGAGGATTCTTCACTACACTTACTCGAACCCAAAAATATACCGCAGGGATATGCACTCAGGCCAGGCCAGAAAAGTAAAACAAGTATCGCAAATAGATCAAGTACTCCATGAGTAAATCGTGCGGAGGATGTACGGAAGGAAACTTTGATACCCCCAGGTTCCAGGCAATTGCCGTACCACATCCAAAGCCTCGGAAGACTCTATCTTGAAGACCCTCGTAGGAAGCTGGAAAATACAGTTACAGAATGGGCCTCGTTGAGACACCCGTGCAAGACTATAGTAGATCAGAGTTTACTTCTCAATCTTGTAAGAGTGACAAGACTTGATCAAATCATGTGCAACAATCAAAATGATCATTATAGTCATGGACATCGTGCATAATAAAAACAGAAATAATCATCATCAAAAATCATCAATCATCAAACATCATCATCATCATCATCATCATCATCATCATCATCATCATCGTGCTAATGTCAACCTCGTGAGTCCCTAAAGAGATCTAAAAATCTGAGACCAAACCCAGCGTCCCAAGTGCAACCGCGGGTAATGGTACAGGGTGAGCAGGACGCAAGTTGACGTTGACACGAGTGCGAAGACACAATGAACACACTCAGGCCAAGGGAAAAAAATGGAAAAGAAATATGATGAAATATGATGAAATATGTATACAAGGGATGGTATGGGAATCCTCTTTCAACTTGGGGCTGAAGTTGGCCACATCATGTCATGTAACATGTATATCCATTGTACCAGGCACACAAAAACACGTGATTCCAACACCTTTCCAAAGTTATGATTACAAAACGTACAGCCAAATGCAGGAAGCAACACCTACTTTGGGAGTCACGTTACAAACGTCAAAGAAAAGAGATTTATATACATGAAAAAAATCCTAAAATCAAATGGGTTGCATGATGGAACCACTATATCGTTGCTGTTGATTCCTGAGGTTCCAGCTTGCATCTTCAGCTCTCTCAAATCCCCGGTCAGCGAATCTGCCTGAAGGTTATACACTTTCTGAGGTGGCCATGGTGATATGTGACAAGATTTGAGGAGAACTAATGTGAGCTTCTTGTAGGTTGAAAAACCTTTATCGACACTGTGTCTAAGGATCCTTTCATACACATTCACAGCACCTTCGTCATGGCATTCATCATGGAGGCTTTTGTCGCATTCGGGCTTTTGATGGCCTCCTTCATCTCCTGTGGCCGAATGCGTCGATGGATAAGATGCTGTAAAGTATGTAACGATTTGGCAGTCATTGCACAGAAATGTTTGAATGTTGGTATCCCTGATGTTGTGCAAGCTAGTAGCATAGTGAGTTCCAACTCTGCTGTGATGTCAAGCCAGTGCTTCATCTTGCACTCACATCCCATGACGAATGAGGAGTGTCCAAGAACCATACTTCATTGCATCCGAGATACACTCACACTCATCTTTGGCTTTCCAACCTTGGAATATACGACATACAGTGACATGATCTCCCACTCTGTTCAATCGCTGGGACCTGATTGAGTTCCCGGTGCTTCTACGGAGGTACTGAGTTCCCGGACCAGGAGCGTCCCATGCATCACCATAAAGAAGGTGACACCCAGGCTCCACATGTCGATCTGCCAAGAGATTTTGCGAATGAAATGACCACATCTCCACAAAACCGATATTTCTTGCCTTAAAGTCATAGCCCTGTCTCAAGACCATCTCTGGTGCCATGAAGGCTGGCGAACCGCAAACCTTCCAACGTTGATTCTTCCCAAAGTGAGGTTACCACAACTTGCAATAAGTGATTATTAAATGGATTTAAATGGATCAAAGCAAGCAGAAACCTTGGCCCACTAAAAAGATGCGAAATGCCTCAGCATACCAACTTGGCTTCTGACGGCTTCCAGCTTTTCTCCTGGATGAATCTCCACGGAAAGACCGAAGTCTGCCAACTTCAATGTCCTGTGACCAGTTGCCAATAGGATTGGGATACAGCTTGTGCCTCGTTCGATTGATACAGCTTACTAATATAACTAGAACAAGTGACGTGTTTTTCTCAGGCTGCCTTACAAACTTCATTTCACACTGATACCTGGCGATATCCTGGTGATATCTGGTACCTTGAATTCATGGACTGTCTGATTTGGCAAACTTCTCGCACCCACATAAGAGTAAGAAATGTTCTGCGCTGCCAAGCGCTGGTTACTTGGAGAAAAAAAAGATCCAGCGGATTCCAAATTGAGCGACAGCATTTCAGAGCTGCATATCAAATTAGATTTTAGATGAAATGCCAAACAAAAAGAATGCCATGAAGAAGTCACTATGATTTCTACCACTTTGGCTATCAGCGGTGAGCCTGCCATCATTCCCACCATAGAGAAAGTTCTGCACCTCGTGTCAACAGAAAGCTGCTGATGCGGATCACATCTGATCCAACTTGTGTCATCCATAAAATCCCGACTTTCCAACTTAGCCTGTGGAGTTTGAGGGAGATATTACCCCATCCAAAACCTCTACCAGCATCTGGGGATAAAACTCCTGCTGGAAAGTTTCAAAACATTTCAAAACGATGTCTTATCGGCAGCATCTACTGAATTTTTCTCATGGCCCATGGTTCCGCCGCGATCAAGACTGATAGTATATGCCAGTGAACTGCTTTGTATATAGACCTTATGTGCGCGGATCCTATGTGTGCATATATGTAAATACATGTGTGTATATATGTACTTATATAAACTATCATCAATCATCAGTCATATTTAATCACCAATCAAAACATACACCATTTTCTATCCTTTCCTTAAAACCCTTGTTGCATCTATCTGGAATACTGCGGTGCGCACTTTGATGTCACGGTGGACAATCCTGCAGGACTTTGCAGGTGAAGCTAACTCAAGGGATAGTGTCAGGCGATCTCATGCCATTCAACCCTCACCACCCTCCTCCTGTTGTGCATGTGTTGGACTCCCAACCTGAAGCTGAAGACACTGGATGACTGGATGTCAAAAAATGTCAAACACATGCAACTCTGTATAAAGGCACGAGACTGAGGTCACAACAATGCTTGATAATAGTCATTCCTCATTGGTACATCAAATTCAGACTCTGCTGCACAAAGGGCCCCCCTGTGAATTCTTTACAAGCAGGTAGAATCACCAAGAAACCTTGCAATATGCCTGAGGATGTGACGAAAGTTCCAAGGTAGTCCACTTTGGGGCGGACATTACTCTATCTGACCTTTGCTTGCAGGCTTAATGTGCTCCATCTTCCTCTCACAAAAATCGAAAAACAGCACATCAAGAGGGTCGGAATGCAAAAACAAAGATTGAGCAATTGCTGGATCCCTGAAAAAGTTTCTGCCAGCCAGTGCTCCAGTGGAAGACCAAGCTTCAAGCAAAGCCCGAGGACAAACTTCCATGAGAATGAAGAAAACATTCGCTTCTTGTCGCCTCAGCGCCATCTTATTGTCTCGGTCTACCAGGAAACCATCTCCAGGTGAGTTTTTTTAAGCATCTAGGCCACGGGCAAGTCGTAAAAACATACAATATTTGGATGACGGCCTCCGAGTGAAATTGGGGGCATAAGATGCAAACTTGGAGATACACAAGAGTTACAAGTGCTTTTGACGGTCATGATCATCATGAATGATGAATGTTGATGATACGGTTCACAACATTGCCTAGTGCCCTCCAGACAATGACCTCATCCAGGATTACCCACCTGGCGTACAAAATGTCGGATGCCATAAAAAATATATAATATAATATCTTCAATATTGACAGTTGAGGTTCAACTGAGCAGGTTCGCTGCCCCCCCCCCTATCCGGGATTTGCGCCAACCAAAAACAGTGCCAGGCTTGCTCTCTCCCAAACTGTGCGGCTTGGACTTTGACAGCCGAGACCCTACCGCTGCGTTTGTCCTGGGAGCTGAGTGAACCGTCGCTTGAACAACTGGAGACTGTGCAACAAAAAAATGTGCACATTGGAGATTGGAGATTGTCATTCAGGAATTTGCAGTACGTATATATGAGGACCTATCTGTTTTGAAAAACAAAAATTTGATTGTCTCCTTTGCCAAGTAGACTTTGCCATAGGAGCCCTGAAGGCAAAGAGCATACAATCGGTATGAAAGAGTCCAAGGTTTAGTTTCTAATCCGATTCTGAGCACTGCATGGACAAAACATGCCCATCCATGATAGAGGCATCATGGATTGCTAAGCCTGGCCAATCTTCTCTTGCAGGATATACCTAGGTCAAAAGGTCAGTTGACACTCAGGCCGCATCAAAACCTTCAAAAATCAGGACATGTCAGGACACTGCTTGGAGCAACTCAGAAAGTTGCTTTCCTTAGCCGCCTTAGCCTTGTCAATGGCTTCGCGAATTGAAACCTGGGATGCAGACTGCGAGTAGAAGGAAGGCCGCTCTGCTAGCTGTATCCCAGCACAGCTGCCCATGGCCTTGGCAGAAATACATAGAAATACAGCATGCTGATCCATGCTGCCATTCTCGGCAGCTTAGCAGCTTAGCTGCAAACTAAGGATCTGACCCTGTGAAGTGCCACACGTTTGGCATCAGCCGCTCACAATGCAGAAAGTGGCAGACAGTAGGTGCAAAGCAAACAACCCCTCGCTGCTGCTTAACAGTTAACACGTTGCAAATTGAAAATCATGAACTCATAAACTCTAGAGATATTGAAGAACTCCATCTTGTAACCTAGCTGTCACACGCCACTCTCCACACTAGAGACTGCGTGATCTTTTAGATGCACGCAGTGGAAACATGCTCGCACGTCTCCGAAATGTGACCACGCAGCATCTAGGCTTACGACTTACGACCTAATTGTTTCAACTTCGTGAATCTGCTCCTGGCTACTTACAGATCTAGTTGACCTCGTCCAAACACACAGCTTGCAGCGAGTTGGCATTTTGGCTACCAAGAGAAGTGCGACGCCTCTGTGGGTCAAAAAAAGTGTGGCCGTCTGTTTTCAACGGCGCTTTATAGTGCACTTGGGCCGAAATTTGCAACAGGTTGTTTGTTGACTCTCAACCATTGATAGACACAATCAATTGCTTGGTTCTTGAACATCGCCAAATTGAAAGCTTGCGGATTGCATCAACATATTGACAAACTCAGAACGCTTGAAGACACCTCTGCAGCAGACCTTCAAGACAGCTAACCTCTGCTCCCTTTCCTTACCTGGCAGACCTCCCAGCATTACTGCCCCAATTACCTTTTCCCTCGCGGCATCTTGCTTGTGCTGCCTGCAAGGCAGAAAACCTCAAAGAATCAAAGTTAGGGAGCCCATGTCAGACATTGTCAGACCAACAGGGAGATAACATTTGGCACCATACAGTACAGTACTCCTTTTCTATCACGAATCGAAGGTTGATAGTGACCACCAATCATGATTGCGATGTAAGTAAATTTGGCCAAAAACACGGTTCCTGTGATCCCTATCCACCAACAACATTCATGAATATGATGACAACACTGTGACCTTCCTTCTTCTGTTTACCATGTTTGCTTGCCCGTTTGTATGCTTGTTTCCATCAACAACTGAATGGGACCTTACCGATGGACCCCTAAGTAAGTTGCTAGATACTCAGGTTTAGGGGTCCGTTCAGTGGGTCCTGTTGGAGATTTCTTAGACTGTTTGGATATTCATCATGCATACTTCATATATAACTTCATGAATCTTCATGACATGTCTGATCAGTCCAACTCTTGCACTCTGCTTCCCCACAGGGCATTCCGCTCCGCATGCTGCGACCGGTCATGTGCTGCCTGGGTTCCAGAATTGCGCAGCAGAGCACGGTCACTCATGCGACACACCGGAGATTGAGGACAGCACAAAAAGCATGGGCAGAGCAATGCTGCTGTCAGAGGTGGTACCTACAAGTACAGGGTTGTTGGAGATAGAAACTTGTGCATGCCTATGAGTGAGCGAAGGTGAGCGGTATGTATATCAGCTGTCATGGCTACAAAATGCACAAAAAGTTATGGAACTTTTCGATTCCTTCGATCCTCAGATTGGACTGCAGTACTACAGTAGGCTTTTGGATGTGGCCCCCCTTCGAAATGTTTTCAGTGATTTCTTCTGCAACTCTTGAATTCGACTTTGAATGCGCGTTTTGTCGACGTCGATGTTTCTCGGCATCATGTCACCTGCGGAATCTTTGTCGCAGTGTCTCCTTGTCACTGCTGTCCCATGGTGCTAGCTTCGACAGATCACAGCTCCAGCTCCAGCAATTCAGGAGGCACCGGAGGAGCTTCTCCCAAGTCACCACAGCACAAGGAAAAGTCTTCTAAAGCATCCCCTCCGCTGATCATTTCTACCTCATTGTAGCCTTTTTCATGACATCGCATTTTCACGCACTTATTGGGGACATTGACATCTGCAGTGCTTGTACCTTTAACTTGGCATACTGCACACCATGGATTTGTTGGAGTCTCTTGTATCCAAGCAGCATACTGTGCGGAGCGCCTTTGAGGGCTGGCATCGAAAGCTTCGATAAAACTGTAGAGACCATGTAACTCTCCCCTTTCCCCTTCTGGTTCGGGACGGAAGTGCTTCGCCACTTCAAACCATCCTTCCGGCTTATGAAAGCTACAAGAAATCTCTGAACCTCCAGGAACAGCTGTGGAACGGACCTCGGGTTGGCAGCTGCAGCCATGGAAACAGCGCCCCCCCAAACTGAAACTGAACCTTCGAGACCTCTGAGAATGATTTCTCTGCTACGGTACAGGGCGATAAATTTTGCCCAGGATTGCTAAAGCATGCTTATGTGTGCGGTATTTGTAGGTCCAGGTATACACATGGACAACAGGATGGGCATATTGGCATCATAGTGTAACAGTACATATTCCAAATGTATATACAGATGTACCAAATGCTGACAACAACAAGCAAATGAAGAACACCACCACCACCACCACCACCACCACCACAACAACAACAACAACAAGAAGAAGAAGAAGAAGAAAAAGAAGAAGAACAACAACAACAACAACAGCAACAGCAGTCAAGATACCAGAAAGGTATAAGGAATGCCGACGCTCCATGTCGCCAAATGTGCATCTGTTTTCTCATCGGTGCCCGTGATAGCATATGCACCCATGCCCATACCTTCTCCACCAAAGGTATGTGCAAAAACTCCCGGTGCGACGCTGAGGTTTTGCACCTTCTCAGCAGCAGGATGGTTCCACAAGGAGAAGAGTACCTGTTGCTTGGAGCCATGGTGTTGCTGCATGCCACAGTAACCGCATTGGAAGCCACAGGCCATATAGTACGTACAAGGCGACACCTCTTGCACAGTGACTCGGCAGGCAAACGCATGCACCTGGAGGGCCACAAACGTGGCTGGACAGGTCATCACAAACAAATGGATACATTGCATCACCACTTGATCCATTGAAACATAGAAGACAACTTGATCTGTCAAGAGTGACAACACCTTTAAAAGATTTCAAAAGCTCAAGTGACAACTGGAAAGGTATATGAAGCTATCAGGCACGGGTTCACTCCGTCAACATGGCATTCCAAATGAGAATCTCCATCCAGCCAACCAACAACCAATCTGGAAATCATGAAAACCTTTGCAAGTGACACTTCATATCCGTTAATCAACATGATCAGATTCCATTCTTTGGCTGTCACAGGTGCTATCACCACAGTTACGGTGTTTCTCTAGCCTTGTTGGGCCCTGACCAGCGCACGTGGCAAGCAGGAGCAGGATCCCGGCCAACCTTGAAAGAACAATCCGGATGATAATCCGGTGGTGCTAAATAGAAATCATAGCCATCAGATGCCACCATGACCTGAAAAGTGAGAATGATTTGGGCTTTTGAACCCAACATCATTGACACAAAAAGAAGGAAATTTGTAGGACACCTATTGAAATTTTGATTTCAAAAAAAAAAATATATATATATATATACAGTGTTGCTGAACCATCTCGTTGTGCCTCAAAACACAGAAGTCTCTCTACAACCACACGTAATACTCACAGCTTTGAATCAAAGCAGTGCCTCTTTAAGGTCTGCTTGAGTTCTGCGGTAGAAAAAGCAAACTGGAGGACTGTCCTCCTCCCCAAACTGGTTGAAGTGTGGTTTTCGCCATGCAAAGCCGCCGCAATCTAAGTCCATGCACTTCCGACGCATCTCTTCAAAGTCCTCCTCTGAACGGACAACCCCAGAATTGGATACTGCGCAACACGATACCTTGGTGTTGGGAAACTTCTCCCAAATGACAGGTGGGCTGGGAGGCTCTTTCGGGGTGATGTGGGTGACATTGTAGTGCTCCCAGCCGTGCTCTGGGTGCAACCTACTCGTGCCATGAAATCCACCAAAAGATGCAGGTTTGGCGTCCAAGAACTCCTCCAAATGATCTATACTGAGAATGATCCAGCCATCCCCGCTTCCAGAGGCAAGCATGCGCTGTTTGGAGGGGCTCAAGAAGATGGGTTTTTGATTCAGTTCGATTCCTTCCAATCTGAAGTACCTGCCACTGCACGATGCATAGTCGTCACTGCCATCTTTCGTTGCAAAGTCAAACCCTTCACTCTCTTCAAGGCTGAAAATGGTGTAGGACTCCCATCCATCGCTCAGATTGGTAGCAGAGTGAAACCCTCCAAAAGTTTTTCCTCAAGTTCTCGCTCTGCCACTTGCAAAAAGAACAAAGTCCAAGTGCAAAAGCGTGATGAAGCATGCACAAAGCTGCACCCAAAAAAAAACGCAAAAATGCATCAGAAAGCCAAGTTTCTATGCTCTTGCAGGTGGCCCTCCAAATCTTGAACAGGCCCAATGACCCATGCGTCATCAGTTTTTGCCAGAAAACGATGTTGCCCTTCGTTTTGATAGACCAAGTGACCATTCAAATGCCTGCCTTTGGGGTCTGGCTTGTAGCAACCATCACACTTTGCATAATTGTCCTTGCCTTTCTTCACCCGAAACAGCAGCATGGACAACACTCCAGCGCTCGGCAGATGGGTGGGGCGTGCAACTGGATTCAATGGGTGTGCTTGCGTGTGCAGACGGTTGTAGAATGTTAAGCCAATAGCTACATCTCTAGCATAAAATGCCATTGAACAATATTGAACAGTGTTGGAAGCTTGCAGGCCCGATGCAAGGACATGGTGGCCATGAATCTTATTGTGATGTACCACAGTATTGCATGTAGAGGTGCAGCTGAACCTCTCAAAGTCTCCTTGGAAAATACTTCGGCATCACTTTGTGTGCATCACCAACTCTCAAACTCAACTCCCCCAGGGGAACAGGGCGAATCCTGCCAACCTTGCACTCGGCCGCCTGAGGTAAGCCACATCGAGACGCTATCGTGCAATCGAAAAGGCTGCTAAGTGCCAAGCCAGTGATGAAGGGAGGGATGACCACCTTGTCAGGGACAGTGTGATCAATCAAAAAATTGGCAACACAACTAGCAACTGCTAGCACAAAGATTTCAGAGGGAGAGGACGCATCGAAGGAGCTATTAATATTGCATCATTAAAACGACAATACTGCAAGAAAAACACCTGCCATTGACCTTGCATCTGGCTACAGTCTACCCGGCCCCCTGCCCAGTACCTCCATCCATGCCAACACTGCTTGGGCCTTGGGTGTGTTGCATGAATCTTTGATGATAATTTGCAGATCTTCCCAGGTCCCGAGCTTATGGAGCGTGGTGTGGTGGGACCCAAACAAAACACCAGATGCAGGAACGGTTTAAGTCGGTGCGATTTGAATTGAGAAGTACATACCTCAAAAGCATAAGAAACCATTGCTCTCTAACCTCCATCCATTTGTTAATATCCCATCTCCCCGCAGTCCTGTGCCTTTCAACCACTATTTTCGCCATCAAATGCGGTGTTTCGGCGTGGCTTGGCACGTGTGGCCAAGACTAAATTGATTTCAAACAGGCCCCCATCTGTGGAGGATTGGTGGGGGCCACCCTTGAACAGCCACGGGTTCCGAAATTCATCCACTACAGACCATCATGATTCAATGGCAGTTGCCCATGAATAACGTAACAACATCAATCAAAGGCCGGACCTAAAATGGACGAAAAATCACACTAGAGCTTGGAAATTGTCACCAACATCCTTATACAAAAATTAGGTAGGCGATCCAGTTACCACCCCCTTACCCCGTGTTCCTGTACATACTTTACACATGCCCAAACCTGTGATAACGTTCGTGTTAAGAGTGCTACGCAATGGACTGCTTCGGTACATACTTTACACATGCCCAAACCTGTGATAACGTTCGTGTTAAGAGTGCTATACGCAATGGACTGCTTCCGTACATACTTTGCGCATGTCGCAATCTGTGATTGGAAGAATGATTGAATGATTTTGGGTGGCAGCTCAAAAAATGCCATCCCGCTGCCATTAGGTGCTGCTTCACTGCTATTGGCGGCTCAACACACGTGTTTAAAAAATCCATATATTTTTTTATTCCTCGACAATCTTGCATGCTTAGTTCGCTTTGGTTTTTACAATGGATTTTGGCGTGGACGACAATGTGTGGGGTGGTAACTAGGTCGCGCGCCAAAAATTACATAAGTATCTATTATTTATATATTGACTTTTCTATGACTTGGAATAACTTTAACATGATGTTTTTCAATATCACTCTTGGACCATGCCTGTGGCCTGTCCTTGGACACGACGAAGTTGTTCGGTGGAAAGGATCATTCCGAACCAGCTCTAATGGCGTCTCATAGGTGATGAGACGGCGAATTAAACAAAGGAACAGAAACTTGCTCCATAATTCGGGCGCAAACTCAAATGGAAAATATCAAGCCTGTGAAAACCCGGACTCCATCCAACTTCAATAGATCCTTCAGGAATGGTGGTAGATGTTCCATTGCCATGAGAGTTTACTTCTGGCGTATCGGCCAGGTGCTACGTGAAACCATTGCAAATTGACAGCTCTGCACTTCACCAGGCCCCTGCGGCCTCTTTCATCTTGAAAGATAAGACTGAGATCCGTGAAAAAAAGCATTGGAAAGATTCATTGAAGGGATTCATCCTAAAATGCCCTAAATGCACACCTTCATTCGTTGTAAGTTGTAGATTTGTTGAAACTTCAGAAACGGTCAACCAGCCAACCGTTCATGCTGCAACCCTTTGTTGAAACTTGTGTTGGGGACTCTCCGGTTTTTATTGCCTCTCGATTGGGACCACAAAACCGGACACTTCAGATTTCGGATCTCAAAGGCAAGCCACACCTTCAGCAGCACAACACCTTTGCCACAAGCCCACAAAATCCCATGCTTCGCTGCTTCATGAGATCTACACACTTTCACCATGTATACGTGGAAAGTCAATGTGGGATTTTGTTGATGCTTATTGCTTGCCCAGGTGCCATTGCTGCTTCTCAGCGGACCATTCAACTTCGAAGTTTGCCAAATTGTGGTGGCAATCAAAGGGCATGGAAGTCAATGAGCACCCGATGCCCACCTGATTGGCTTTACCGGCTTTACGCACCACGAAGGCTTGCTACAATTAGTTTTAGGCTTATCAAATCTTTCCAGGAGGGGTTTCCTACGCAGCTACGCCACGATTCGACTCGCAGATGCCTCGCGACAGCACCACATTCTCTGCGCCGGTTCCCAGAGGTATCGGTTCTCTGTAAAGCAATCTGGCCTGAGCAGACAAGATTCTGAGAAGAGGTGAAAGTTTACGTAAAAAGAAAAGTTACAGTAATCTCGCAACACCTAAATATTAAATGTTGATTGCAAATGGCTCAATGCTTCAAGATCGCGGATTATTCAGTAATCTGTAAATCAACCAAGCAACTGATCAAACAATGGAGGTCGCGCCGCTGCCACATCCCTTGGTTTGGATCACATCAACTGATCCATGTCCTAAATTCCCCTGTCGCTTCTGAAATCATGAGGATTCCGTTCAAACGCCTGCGCTACAACGCACCAGATGCTGGAAAGAATAAATTAGTCATCCAAGTGGCACAGGCCCTCGATGGGTTACCTCAAGAAGCCAGCAATTTTCACCGGCCACATTTGGAAGTTGGAAGGTTTCAGGAAGGGCTGCTGGCCTGATAATCCATAAGCCTTGTTACCAACCACGGATCAAGGCCAAGGCACAGTATGATGCAGATCTGCCACCTTGCTAAGGCGATGAACTGGCACCTTAAGCAGGGGAAAGATGTGTGATGCAACTTGTTTCAGAGGGAAAAAAATGCTGGACAGGTACCGAAAATATCAAAAAATGCTCAAACTCAACATCAAGAAAGCAAGATATTGGAAGCATGCTCACCAAAAAATGCCAATTTTTGACACAAATCAACTGCCTGATTTCAACTGTGACCTTGCAGCTGAGCCACGGTGCGAGACACAAAGAAGAGGCAAACCACCACGAGAATCAAAATTACAGTGCCCAAGAGGCACCAGCGCAGCTCCTGAACCAGCAGGCCGTGAGGATGCAAGTGATACATGTACGGTATAATTTATACGTGTACAAATTATACATATTATCTTAAGTAATTTGCAATACATAAAGTACATTGCGACATATCAATGTGTTGAACAATCAGATTGCAACATCCCAAGAAAAAAGCAGGAGAAGGGACGGAATCACATTAGGTCCCCAAAAACATCCACATCAACATCCATGTCCCTCTCCTCAGAGGTGTGGGCCTCCATCATTTGCCTAAAGCCGCCACCCTGCGACGGTGCCCAAGATCTTCAAATGGCAGCATGGGCACCCATGTGACACCACTCCATTCAGCCAAGTCACTGTCAAGTTATTGAGTTCATCCCTGGAACCTCATCAAACCCACCACATTTGCTGTGCCGTGTGTGCTTGGCATTGGGACTTTGTTGGGAAAAAAGGGGGCTGCTGTAGTGTCTCGACCAATTTCCCCAAAAAAAAATCCTCCGACAGCCACTCACAGTCAGTCAAGGCACTTGTAAAGTCCTGAACTCAATTGTATAATTGGTCACATTGGGTTGGTTGAATGTTTTCCGCATGTTCTTTGTGACCACATCATGCTTGTCTATTGTAGGTTGGTTCCCTTTTGAACCCATGGTCCTGTGGTGATGTCAGCTGTAGTGGCTCCGCCTGGCAGTCATGGCAATTTCCGGGCTGGGAGAACAACTGGCAGAATCCAAAAAAAATTGAACTGAGAACATGGAAGATGTGACATGATATCCCAAAATGATCCAAAATGATCCAACATGTCGGAAAGCACGGCTGAAAGAAAATTAAAATGTCCCTCTTCCTTCACTCCAGTCTATCCCCACTCCGGCTAGTTGGCCTGGCTTGGCTTGTCACCTTTCCTGCCAGCGAAAGAAGATGGAAGGCAAACTCATCAAAAGCCTGGATTTCCCGTATGTTTTAGCATACAGGTCAAGTTGCAAATATTGCACTAGATCTGCAGGTGTTATCGAATCATGCCCTTTCCATCACAAACCTCTCCACGCAACTCTTGCTTCCCCAAATTTTATTGACAAGAAGAGAGATGTAGAATGTAGAATCTCGAAACGCCCAAGAAAAAAATCACATCTACCACCCATCAAAATCTTGCGCAATCTTCCAGGTCCACACCGGCACCTGGCATCCGCTTTGGCATCCTGTTGTCGACCCGCACGTCTGAGAAGCCAAGGCAATACCAGGACGGCACCTGAGACACATCCAACATTCCTAGCTGCTTAGGGCTTCCCGTACCCTCAAAGCCTGCACTGCCATCAGCATCATCGGACTCCTCAAAGATGCAAAAGGGGATGGAAGTGGCCTTTGCTGAGACGACTTTAGGGTCCAGGTGAGTTTTTGATCTTAGCGTCCAGGTCCAGGTTGCTTGGTTTAGCATTAGTGTTAATTGGCGGAGATGATATCAGAGCTAGTGATTTGGTTATGCCAGCGGTGCTGCTCATCTGGTTTGGCCCTGCATGATTTGTAGCTTGAATGATGTTTATCTACGGAGTAATGTAGCTTACTAACCTGCAAAACCATGCACCAAGGAAAATTCAATAGAAATTATTTGTATGGTTGCGTAAGGACGAGGTGTATCATTTGGAAACATTTCCATTCATGCAACCTTTCGATAAAATTTGGATACATTTGCATGGTGATATTTCGCCGCTCCACCCAGCTGTCCAGTAGACTGGAGCGCTCTGGCTGCGTGGCGGCTTCAATGTCACCTGAAACGTGCTCAACATGAAACGGATCAACGCAAATCACGACTTTCATGGGGCGTTTCATGGGGCATCTTGGAGCAGATAGTGAACTCACAAGCCAAACAGAATTGGAAAAGACAGTGGAACAGGGAGTCCTGTGGTGACCCGTTCCAAGGCCCTGACATCTCATGATATCCCTGGATACTTATAACATTTATAACTTTATGACACTCATCTTGCGGACAGGCGAAACATTGGCACGTACAGGTTGCAAGAGGAACTCACCCTTTTGGCCAAATGCCTCCGAGACACCCTTCATCTACAAGTTCGGACTGTAGAAGATATGTCCCGCTTTGCGGTGTTTATCGGTCTTTCAGGTCTGAAATTTGAGCAGAAAGATTGCAGAAGTCGTTAGCTGCAGAGTCACATCATGCTCATGGAATGAACCCATGAGCCATCTCTCAAGACTAGTTCAGGAATTATGTACCTCTTGGAGCAACAGTAGGAAAATGATGGAAAACGGAGGGCAATCGCAGCTGCTACGGCAAAACCAACTGAAACCAAGTCTCCAAAAAATGAGGACTTCATTTCACTGTCTTCCCGTGTTGTTCCTTTTTCGGATGCTTGCTTCAAACGTGCACAGCAGCCCAGATTTGCAAAGGACCTAAGGACCTAAAGTACAATCCTCCATGTTTCCCAAAATACCAAGAGATATAAAGTTGTACAAATCAAAAATCAAAATGCAAAATGATTGCTGAAGGACCTTTTGATATGGTATAACGGTATAACTCTCATCGACTTGTCACGCTTGATCTGCACTGGCTGCCAGTGGTCTCCGTCTCTTGCAGCAGCGACGGCACCATGGCTCTGCGCGGATCGGCGTCGGCGCATGGATGGCGCGGCTCGACGACGGTGCGGCGGCTTTGGGCACAAGGTCTTCACAGCGAGGGAGCCGCCGAATGGGTAGCAACTCTGACAACGAGCTGGGAACGTCCTGGGGGGCTACAGCTACAGCTGCTACAGCTCCTTGGAACTAAGAAAACTCGTGGATGGTTTTTTGGTGATTTCATGATTTAAGTTGAAGTTATATAGATATTTAGTTCTTTGATATTCTGGTGTTCAATATCAAAATCACAATCACATACGTCTCATCGCCATCAAGTACAATCAACAAATACTACATAATAGAATTACAGTACACATCTTTCTTATTTGTCTTTCAGCAGAATATCACATCCCATCAGCATCATATCTCATCATTTGTTTCTTTTTTTATACAATTGGATAATCAGTTTTACAGAACGAGTTGTTCCTTTCTAGCATTTTTCCCAGTCCTCCAGCGTCGGCTTTTGTAGGGAGTCATTGGGCCGCAAACCCACACAGCCTTGCCCATCACAGGTGCATAGGCCTCCGAACATGGAAGGCAATGATTCAGGCCGCACCAATTGCTGACCATAGGGACACATGCTGCCTATAGGCCTTGGATGTCACGTGGTGGCGACCCAAAAAACCCATCTGTTATTGTAATTCACTATGTTAAAACCCATTGTGGATAATTGATTCATTATAGGGTGTTTCATAAGATTCATGCCTATCGTCTTTACTGTCTTTACTGTGCACTTAAAAATCTACAGAAATCCATCTCTACATCTTTACCTTCTTAGTGTTTCTTTCTGTTGTTTTCTGTTGTTTGCCAAACCAAGTGACTTTTGTGGATGGATCCATACCTTTGATAAGGTCTTTTGGCTCATGAAGTTCGAGGCGATCCGGAAGGCCAAGCCCACCCAGCTTGGGGCATTGAAAATCACCACACGACCTAACAACTGCGGTCGAAGCCATTCGTTGGTCTTGGAGACACGCCCCAGGATTCGAAAGAAACGCCGGTCCGGCATCATACTGATACCAGAGAGGTCTTGAAGGCCAATGTGCTTCACGAAGTAAGACATCCTTCCTGAGATTTTCATGTTCAAAAACTGGATATCTGGATGATGCTAGTGACTTTGGGCTGATGCTTTCGGTTTTCCGATTCAAATGCAGATCAGGTGTTCAAGCCTGAAGCCGTAAGTATGGTGGTAGCATCGATTGAACCCAAAGAAAGGCAGGGGGACCAGGGGACGCTATGCCAGCACTGCACTTTTTCTCCGAGGTTCGAGTAGCTGCCTCGCAGTATTGAAACGAGCATTCATTCAGAAAATTCACCCACAACTCCACCTTCTCTTCACCCAACATGTCCTGCCAATCACTGCGCTTTTCAGTCCAGTGTGCAGTGCGCAAATATACATCAAGTACACATCAAGTAACACTGGACCCCATTATCTTGGCCAAAGGTGGCCCACAAGGCCAAGACATGTCACATGGAGCTCCAGAACTGCTGACTGGTTGGAGAGTCCGGGGCGAATGATGAAAAGCCTGGGAGGCGAAGAGGGCGCTTCAGGAGCAATTTTTGGTCCAAAACCTTTGTCAAAATCACAGCCATAAGCAGGGGAACTTCAAAAAGTCCACATCCAGAGTATCCAGTTTTTTCATCACTTCACTTAGCTTTCTGGGGAAAGCAACGGATCCCCAAAGATGGTCGCACCATGAAAGGACGTCAGCAGCAGCGTCTGCAGGGTGCAAACCTCTGCCGTTGTTAAACCTGGAGGTGGTTTCCTCTGCTGCGCTGCCTCCACCAAATCCTTGTGATCCTATAGCAAAAGGCATGCAACCATCAACCATGGGTTCCATGATGCCTTGAAAAGCTTCGAGATAACACCCTCACTTCACACTCTACACTGGCAATCCATGATGTCGTCACTCATTGTTGATATCATGAATTTATAGATTTTGGAAAACTTCTGACATGAAACCATTCCGAACGCAACTATTCACATCACATCCACGTCCACACTCGGCCTGTCGCCACTGTAGTGCCTTGCGAGCTGCCTCCGCGGCTTGCTCTGGGTGACGTTCATAGCTCAAGACGTATCTCAGCAACGACGCATCATCAAAGGCATCACCCAACTCCTGCGAACAAGCCGCTGTCAACCCAGCAAAATCTGTTGCATACCTCTCGCATCTCAAATCTACCAATCCACCGTAACAAATCACTGTTGATATTACCAATCAAGTCCAGCAAAGAAGAGGCAAACATACCGTAGATGGACAAAATATTCAAACCTCGAGGAAAAGATTGCACTGACATCCCCTTCCCCAGATGTTAAAGTTAAACCACGTGTGCGTGACGTGTCATGCTGTGGGGCTTGATTTGTTTTGTCCAACCGTCTCAACCCTTGGAACAAGAAAACAACTTTGAAATTTGGGGGGCGCGGGGGAAAAAGTTGTCTAGGGTTTGATTTACGGTATCGCATCGCTGAAACCTGAATTCTGATTACGGTAGTTATAGATTGAATACTGAATTCACTTAAATTGACTTGCAATGAGTTCCTCTCATCATTCTATGGCAAGCTCAACCTTACACCATCCGCCTGGCGCAGGACTTGTAGCGCCGATTGGTGCTGCTCCAACAGCTCTGGCAATGGACATCGTTCAAAGGCAGTTGTCCAAGCCATGGAAGCAGTTTAGGAATTTTAGGTTTCAGAGAAACAGTAGCATTTTTGCATTAGTTGCTGATACAGCTGATACAACCCTCCAACAACAACATCTCAGGCGAATAATTCGACATGATTGTTACATGATTGATTTGATGATAATTGATGGTTTATTTGTCTGGTATGACTGTAGCTTCTCATAGGGATGCCCAGAAATAATGTCGCGCTTTCTTGCGAGAAGCCATCCCTTGAGAAAACAAATGCACATTGAATTCGGGCACTTTGGCCCTCGCACAACCTTTGGTCCAAAAAGCCAATGTTCAAAGCCCACAATTCGCCGGTTTTTGCGTATCTGCAAGGTTTAAGAACTCACCTGAATGAATCTAAAAATCACCTGTACACATCCTGGTATACCATGCCTGTCGGGCACTGCCGGGTAGTTCAACGGCTTCAACTTCCTCGACCCACTGAGTCGCGGACCTGTGATGCAGTTGGTGGATCCCCTGACAGCCAACCATCTCGGGATGTACCTGAAGAGTCTGCCGTGACATTCCCCTGGTTTTCACAGGACCATGGTTGATCCAATTTCACCAAGCCCCACCGCAACGAGCTCCAGGAAGCCAGTCCGGTATCCTGCACTGACTCATCCATCCACCCATTCCACACCCATCCGTTCATCCGTTTGTGGCACGTACAGGACAGACAGACAAAAAATAACACAATAACAAAAGGCAGACCCAGCGGCATTCTTTTCACCCAAACTCTTTCGTGTTTCGTTGATTGCTGCCTTGGGAAGGCATCTGGGAGATATTTGGTGAGACAAAAACTGGTCCATCAAGGAGCAGTGCAAAGTGGGGATGGGCTATTTTTGACACAAGAACCACATTCGTCAAAAGTCGGTTCACTAGTCCTGCAACTTGCTCAATCCCACTAGAAAGGCAAACAACCTTAACAACCCCGTGGCTTCCCAGCGGGGAGAATGTCAGTTGGGATGCTGGGCAATAACGACCAGCACCCCTCAGGTCCAAGATGTCTTCCAACGGCTGCGGCGGTAGCATTGGAGCATGGGAGGGTGTTCAGTACGAAGTGTGCACAAGCGATGCTGATGGTTTTTGAAGCGAACGGATACCTACCTCCCTGAGTGCAAACAAGTTACTAGCTGAAATCGTCTTGAATGCCAATGGGATTCCCTTTCACTAAACTCTAGACTCCCAACTTTTCTTTTTCGATTTCATTCAATTGTCCAAAGCAGAAGGGACGTTTAAGAAGATCTTATGCTTGGTCACCAAACGTGGCTCCACCCATGCCCTTACTGTACAAGCAGCCGCCGTTTCTTTGAATTCCACTTTGGCTTGTGGCCGGTGGACCATCAAGCCGAGCTACTTCCGAATATTTGAGGATGGAAAAAAACAGCGCAGCCAAGAACCCTAAAATCCCTGAAACAGAGCAAGAATGAGCAAGATCCAAACCACTCACATCATCATCAGTGGTTACAGTTCCTCAGCCTTCAAGACAATGGCAAATATCAATCCCATCCTGGAAGGTCTCCGGAAGCGTCGAGCACACATGCATCGCCAATGGCAAATCATGGTACACGTCGAACCTCCTTCTGTGGAGGGAAAGGTGCTTCTCCGGTCCATCTTCATACCAACATGATTTAGTAGACCAGTCTCTGCTCCCAACAAAACCCCCAGCTAGGCATAAAGGAGTGAACCAAAGAAGCATCTCCCCTTAGGCGTGACCATGAGGAAGCCTCAGCAGGGCAGGCTGGTCATGCCAGATTCCTACAACCTTTGCAGTCGTTGGAATCGTGTTTGTTCACAGCTACTTGCCCCAAATGCTTGAGGTTTGGTTACACGTGCATGATAGGCGTGTGCATCAATTTGTCACATAGTCGCCGAGACTCAAGTGCCGCTCATCATAGTCGCCAAACTGCTTACCGCCACCATGTGCAGTGAAGAAGGGGGGCTTGTCCTACGAGTTCGAGCGAGAAGAGCGATGCTGTGTTACGCAAGTGGAAGCAAAATATCAAGACCAACTTGACTGAATCTCAACCAACAAAAGGCAAATCAAATCTCATTCCCTCAAAACTCCGCTGCCTCCAAGAACATTACAAAATGAGTTGCATATACCTTGAATTCAAGTGAAACGCCTGTCTTTCCTGAACTCCTACAGTCCCCCACCCCCCGGCCGAGCCCGAATCTTAGGTAACTCCACGAAATCGCCACGGAGCTCCACGGGGCGGTCAGAGAAAGGGATCCCCCTGTCCACGACTTGAGAACAGGAAACCCATGTCAAATGGAAAAGGGTTAATGAGTCAACTCATTATCAAACATTCTCAAGTAGATATATAATTTGAAATACGTTCTATCAATTTGATTGCATAACTCAGATGGCTTCATTTACCAAGATCTACCTTCAGCCTCAAAGGTGTGTAGCTATTGACATCCATTGATGGAGTCTTCCTCTTCAAGAATTGTCACAAAACAATGCTCTTCAACTTATAGATGCCGTGTTCCGATGTATCCACAGGTTGAAGCTGTCCGAAGCTTCAAATTTTGAGGCTGCCACACATGCACGCTGGAGGGCGCTGGTTTCTCTCGGTTGCCCGCTGCACGGAAGTCAAAGGGCGAGGAGCGGGCCATTTTGGAGATCTTTGCCTGTCCCAAAATGCAGATGAAGCAAGATAGCAGCACAAATGCAAATGGATGCAAATGATGAATTCAAAAACCGACCATTGCGAGTTGAGAGGCACAAGACATTCTAAGTACAAGCACATACGAGTACTCTTCATCTTGATTCACTTTGATTCACGTCTCTCATGTCGTCATGTCATCAGAGTCATCAGATCGGAATCTCTACTTCTTTCTTATTGGTTGTGACTGCACTCTCTGCACCGAGTCCTGCATCCTCTGGTCACGTTCCAAGGCATCATAGGCTCCAGAAGCTTGGATGCTTCCTTGAAATGGTCGCAAGGATTGCCGTCTCTACAACACACACTTGCCCACTGATGAACCCGTGATAAATTCAAATGATAAATAGACCATTCGCGGTAGATCATATGATTCGCAAGTAGGTACATCTAAAGGTACCTTTTGCTCCAAACTTGCCAACTTTCTGGCAATGCTAGATACCCGCATGACTACTTTAGGGCCGATGTCATGGCATCTACAGAATCCTTCCCCGTTGTCCCAGTGCAAGCAAGACTCTGTGCATATTTGCCGCTTTCACGTTGGCCTCAGAGTCATATCTTCGCAAGAGTGGTTCAGATTTAGAACTGAATGACTGTCCATGCACTGAGGGATTTGATCTCTTCATCTTTGTCATGCTACAAGCCATACTTACACGAACTAAGATCAAACAACCCAAGCCCCACTTATACTTAGAATATCTTCCATCTCTGACGATCCACCGAGGTCAGAACTACTTCAATCTGTTCCTTGGACTTGAAAGGTCCTTGGTTCTTTCGCAGCCGACCTGGAAGGTGTCGAGTCAGCGAGTCAGCTGAGCTGAGCTGGGCATCGAATGGCTGTAGGTTACTGTAATTTTTGAGGGACCAGGATCAACAAACAAGATTTCAATCCCAGCAGTTTCATTGACCAACTGGAAGTTCTGCAAATCTCAATCCCAATCCTCTGCATTCAAAAAAAAACTCCTGTTGCCCAGTTGTGCCGAACTGACCCGCACCTGAACTGGCTGCCCTTGAGAAGTAAGGGGGCCTCTCTGGCAAATCTTGTGGAGGCATACCTTCTTCCCCTTGTGACATCTCGGCCTCGGCATTGGATTGGTAACAAAAAAATTATCCTCCCTGAAACTAACAGCTCGCACCTGAAAATGGATGGTTGGAATACTAGTTTCCTTTTGGCAAGCCCTATTTTCAGGTGCTATGTTAGTTTCAGTGAGTGTAATGATTGATATCGTCATACCACACTTTCACCATGCCTGCGACATCCCAAAGCGTGCTGACCGGGTGGTGCTTGCAGACTTGTGACGAGCCCTGCGACGCATTTGCCATATTTTGTCATGAAATCCATGGAGGATCGCCTTTCTTGAAAGGGGATCCCCGACAATCCTCACTTTCAATTGCACGGGGGCTATATCAAAAATATAGCATGCAATAATGACTCAAGCAACATTCAATAGCATCAATTCGGGTCAGATTGACATGTTTCAACAAAGATTTTCAGGAGTTTGTGAGCCTTTTCAGAGATGAAGGAATCTTCGCCTGAGCCGACCGAGCATAGGACGAACAAGAAGAACGAGAACTGCAGGACTGACACCAACATGTTCCACCAACCAAGGCAAGCGAAGCAGCTTCTCCCATGTCCAAGTTGCTAGACACGCTTCACGCAAGTGCTCTTCAATTGGCTTCTCGAAGGCCCGTGGCAGCAGGTCGCTGTACGGTGGGTTGTAAACACCTCCAAGGGACAGGGACACACGAATTCACTTTGAAGGCATCTGAAACAAACAACGAAGTCCTGGTCCAAAATGGTGCAAAATTTTCAGGGCACTGAGTTCATCCGGCACCTGGAATGGTCTTGGTGCTCATAAGGTGATGCCTTAGATCCCATGCTTTTTGCTGTTAGGCTTGGCATGTCTCGGGCCTGGTTACAAGGACGTGCCATAAAAATGCCAAGGCACAAATCACCTGCCAAATGGTCAAACCTCAGCTCAGGGGAGGTGCCCAAGCTACACCAAAAAATATACCAAAAAGCTTCTGTCACATGAGCTTGGGCAGTTCTTTGCGGTGAAGTGTGAGGTACCCCAGCGCATGAATAGGTTTTTGTATGTGTTCAAATCATGGGTAAAAGATCGCATCTCTTCATGAATTTGATCCTTCGAGGTTCTCTTGTTTCACCTTCTCTTCCTCTAGAATTTTGGCCACTGCCAGCTTCTCCTTGCGAACGAAGAATTCAAGTCGTGACGGCCACCGGCCATCAGGCAAATCCATCAACTAGTTGCATTGTTATCACCTTCTGGCAGCCTTCATCGAAGATTTATTACACTTATAATGGGTTTGAAATTTGAAGAATCAAATCTTGCAACTCAAAGCTGAACCAGGCATATGGCCGATTTGGGATTCAAACTTAAACCCTTCAGGTGCAAGATGCATGTCCCCTTGGGTCGGGTCATCAATGGTAAGGGAAAGCCAACATGTGAAGAAGAAAATGACAGCAAGATTTAGACGCATCAAGTTAAACTAGTGGAAAGTGGTGGGAGAGAAGTGGGGGATGCCTTCCCGCCTCTGATCTTTCATCAATCAGCTGTATGAGTATCAATGAGTTTGCTCAGGTGAACGCTCCTTGTGTTCCTCAAGAAGGTACTCTTTCGTCCATTCACCACGCTTCTCGACCTGCGTTTGATCGAGAAAAAGTTCCACAAAACAAGTGCTGAGGATTGCTTCAACTCTTCTTTCCGATCCGCTCACCAGCATTGTGTAATCAATAAGAAAGATCAGCAAGCAATTTCATGAATCTCATGATCGACTCAAGTGCCCAAGCTTTACTTGTACTACCCAGAGTAGTAGAACCCATTGGAACACAGGTTTATATGGGGTGATTGTTCGACAAAAAACATCCACTGGCCTTTTCCAAGTAGATCTTTCGGCCATAGAAGCTATGTATCTTTTTGCGACTCCATCGGCCACGGTAGATCCTCTGAATAGTACAGGCCTTGGTGATTGGTTTCCTAGTGATGGAGCCATTCAGGTCACCAAGTCGTGAGTCTCAGTTTTCTGAGGTAGTGGCACAATGGTGAAAGAACTTCAGTCTGAGGCAACTATTTCCTCAGTTGGCCAAGATTTCCAGTTGAGGGTTCGAGGCTAAGTTGAAACTATCAGGACCAAACGTGGCTTCATGAACTTCAGTCTTCGCCGAGCCGCGCTCCCGGTTGACTTCCTTAGCTTTCTTGCGGCCCAGACAGCCGCGCACCATGCGCTGGATAAGCAGTGCCTACAGCAGCTCACATTGGAACAAAGGTGAGGCTTTTTCTCACAAACAACCTTGAAATGTCCATTCAATTCTTGCTTTGCAGGCTTCTCTCTATGATACCTCAAAAAATAGATATCATCAAATTAACATTAGACTATATCATATACCATATATGGGAAGGTTGTAATGGCCTTCAACCTTGAAACATGCAAAAAGGGAGGAACTCCACAATGACATCATTCATGATTCCTCCAACTTCCAAAACAAAAGCATGTATGAGCTTGTCTGGTTGAACCACACAGGATATACAGGATAAAGTCCTTCCACCCACCCACCCCTGCTGTGCCGCGCACCGCTGCCACAATTTCGTGATAAATGATCCGAATTTGAGTGGCGCGATGCACTGATTGGATTTTGTTGACAGCTGCCACCTACCGGTGGAGTGGCACATGTGTTTCAATCAACCCCACCCACCCATCTGAAAACATCCACGGTCTAAAAAAAGTAACATCCAATTGCACCTTTTCAACATAATTTGAGATCATCAATTGACCCTAACATTTACACTACATAGTCAAGGACCTGAAGCAAAGTCTTGCCAAAATGGAAAACTCAACAGCACAGCAAGATGGGGATTGGTTGAACACACGGGACCACCTCGAGAGGTAGAGAGTCACTGGCATCTTGCGTCCGGGCGAAGAAATTCTTCACCACCTGTCGACTTCAACGACAGTTCCCTGGAAAATGGACTGCCGTGCCTTGACACCATGTTATTGGAGTTATCCGGCTATCTTTAGCCGATGGCACCTCGTCCTTTCTGGCCTCCATCTCAAAGAAGTGGGCCATGCCTCACTTGTTTGTCATATTACCATTTTGATACCTCAAATATATATAAGACAAGTCAACTATTGTAGATCATAATTATGTTACATGTTCTTGCTATATATTTACATCTATATAAGAATTATGATGATGAAACCTATTGATACCAAAGCATGCAAGACTTCTGTTTGCTCATACTGGAACTCCCCTTAATCCAAGGAACGAGGCCACGCGCCTTGCACAGCCTTGGCGCCGAAAAAATACAGAATGCCCGACTAGAAGAACGCTGGCATAACCTCGGGGCGTGGGCAAAGGTGGAATGTTAGGAGGGCAGGAAACATGGAGATCTTCAAATGGGTGAATGACTGGATGCGAGTACATTCTTGACACACACATACCTCTACCAAAAGGTGACCAGCGCGAAATCAAAGGCAAAAATCCATGAAACGCACATATCAAACCAACAAGAAGTGTTCAAACTCGCAAAAAAGTACCAGCTAAGGGGCTTCCAGCACAATTCCAGTTGCTTCGCAAAACTGGAGCCTCAAATGGCTGCGGCATGGCCCAACCTGCAAAAAGAGTGACTTTCACATGCAAGAACAAGGATAAGCTGCGCTGCTGAGCACTGATGCAACATCCAACACCATAACAGCAAGAGGTGGTTCCGAAAGTCCTCTGCGATTCACAGCCTAACCACCTTTAGCAAAGTCACAGGGCACTAGTCACAGGGCACTCATTGGGCAATTCCAACTTGGAAGCTTAGCAATGTCTTACATTGAGATGAAGGATGTCAAAATTATGTCAAAATTTGATGGCCTCGTGGTAATGAAGTGAAAGAACAAGGACACTGCATGTCTAAGAGCAGCGCTTACAAAGCGCATCCCGTGTGAATGCACATGTTCCCAGACCTTCCACTCAAGACTGGAGACCGCAAGGCAAGATGGCAAGACTGCAGCGTACAGCCTGGGACTTCAGATCTTTGATTCAGCCAACCACCTGCCAGAAAAACATGAAGGAAGTCAAGTCAAGAGAGCAAAACACACCAAGTGAGACATGGAGAATTCACTAGAAATATGACCTGAGAGCCTAAGAGATCAACATGATCAATGACAAATGATTAGCGCCTGCAACCAGGGTCTCAATTAGAAGAACTTGCTGCACTGAAACACCTCAGAAACTATCCGACAGCCAGGCCAAACCACACTGTGCTTCGCACAAAGTGACCTCACAACTTCTGTCCGTTCTGTCCCAGTGACGCGAAGCAGCTGCAGCAAAGCGTGAGCGCAGGCTGCCATGGCCTTCAAGCTCTTGCGCCTCCAAAATTGACATCAAAATTTCTGAAGATCGGCATTTGACTTGCACAAGGTGTTTTTTCGCTGGACATGAAACTCAGCATTCTATCCCCACCAACAGGAGCAACTGACGTGGCTCTGCCACTTCCACTTTCTCTGCCAAGTCAGGGATCCAAGACCTTCCCAACAATGCAAAGAATTGTTGAAAGGTTGCCTGCACATGGAAAAAACTTTTAAAATGTTGGTTATTACGACAACTACACGACTCTTTGTTCCATTCGCAACTCGCAGGTTTGAACAAACCCTGTGCTTTTTTTGGAAGATGACAGGCATAAACCTTGAGTTGTAGGACTGCAGCGCCTGGAAGTTTCTGGCAATTCTTCAGTGGCTAAGAGAATGCTCAAGGTGACGGCATCAGGCTGCAGAGTTTGCTCACCTCAAAACGTGAACTGCTGAGGCCAGGGGGGCAGAGGCAGCGAGGCATGACTGGCCGAAATTTCTGAGGGCCCAAGACTTAGCCATTCTAAAAGTCCCAGCACCTCTCAATTTTTCCAAAAGCAGCGCACTTTGAATTGAAGCCCCCCTCTCTCTCAGCAAATTTGCTTTAAGTGGTCACCAACAACGTATTTCTGAAGAGCCATTTTTGCCATTTTTTCGTGGGCGTGAAGAACCTCAAGAATGATGAAAAGGTGACACATGATCAACATGGAGCTAAAAAACACTTAAACACAAGCAGCTAAAGCTGCAGGGCTTTGCCCTCTACGAATTCAAGTGCACAAATCAAGGATCTCATCTGCTTCTGGTTCTTGGTCAGAGTCACTGTCGCTTATGGTTTTTTCCTCAGCTTTCTGCCAAGATTTGATTTGCGGCTTTGAGGTGAAGCCAAAATTATTCTTCAATTGGATCATGTAGCCATTCTTCACCAAGTGATGGTAGCAACCGACCTGCCACGAGGCAAACACAGTTGCCTCACATCGGTGACAATCATTTTATGATTGCCAACGTCTATCAGGATGCCCATGTCCGGTTGTCGGAAGAATGAAATCGCACCCTAATGACATCTCCCAAATAAAATTATTGCCCTCACATCCCCCCAATACCTGTTGAAGATCCAAGTCAGACTATTAGGCTCGTGGAACGACAATCTTTCGATATGCCTTTCTTGTCAACCTCACCGCGCCTTGGCTACAGGATCCAAGATGAGCCAATGGCCCAAACCTTTTCTCTTGGCTGCCTCACTGCCTGTCCTGCTCCTCACAAACTTCAAACCATTGTAAAGCCGCACCTCGTCACCCCAACGGATAAACTCTGGACAGGCAACACGGTATGCTTTGGAATGATGAAAGAAAATCAAAGAAAATATCAGTCTGAAAGTGCAAAAGCATTTGTTCAAAACATAGCGCATAGATTATAGAAAGGTACAAAAATCGATATGTATCATATAGAATATGTTCAAAAACACCCCCCTCCAACTCTACACATTCTTCTAGCGGCCTGGCGATGGTACGCATTCACCTGCACCGTGTCGCCATAGAATTGCGCCCAAAGCTCGGTTGCCCTACGGGACACTTTCCTCAAAAACGCCGCAGTGCTAGCAGAACTTCACTCCACACTCCAACTCCCCGGATTTCATCTTGCAAACAAGCGGCTTGATGTCGGTGTCCTCGGAAAATCCCACCTGCACAAAACATTTCCAGATTATCCAGCCAGGGGCTCAGACCATGGGGAAAAACTCGCGTGACAACCTTTGCTGGTTCCAAAAATGAAAACTCCCGCCTGCATGATAGCATGTTTGGGTTTTCCCCTCACTTTGCTGCTCAGGGTCACCACACAATATGGAACACCCAAAGCTTTCATGGCAGAGGCAAAGACAATGCAATGCCCAGCGCAGTTTGCATAACCACGATCCCAAATGTTGGAAGCATAGGTGACAGGCTTGTTCCTTAGGCCGTGGCACTTACAGCTCTATTGGCTTCCGAAATCAAGTGCCCCCTCAGCTATGTATAGAGGGACAGGTTGCGATACTGTGTTGAAGGTGTCAGCCTCATCCATTTGGCATCAAGGCTTATAGCCTTCAAGGTCCAGAGTTTCGCTTGATTCACATCCTACCCAAAGTACCGTATTTCTCAATGTGTGGAGAGTCTAGATTACGCAGCACGTATGTTTTATATTAGTACATATCAGAAAATTCAAGAGATTGGCTCAGATTCCTGTCCAAGATTCAAGCCCCCTTTGCCTGGCTCCCGTTTCACTGTGACCTTTCCCTTCTCGTAGCGGATCTGTCCTGCCATCTGTCGTTGCAAGATGAAGAGTTGTTGGATCAACTCGAGCCCTTCCAGCTTTGTTTCCAACCCAGGAGGTAGAAATCCTTCACCTTGCACAAGGCACAGGATCTGGAAGCTTTTGCAATGCTGCTTTCCTTTGGTTCTGTCGCTAACTTCAATTCTTACAGGCGGCCTTCAACGCAACCATGTATAGAAATGTCCCAAATTCATCCAAATTCTAGTAACTAAATTACGTACAATTTTCTAGTTTTCTCATATCACAACCATGTATAATATAGAGATCATTTCCAAATCCCTCCCAAGTACTCAAATGATCGAGGCGCCAATGTATCTTCCAATGTTTCGGCCCCAAGACACATCCTCACGCCACTTGGCTGCGATGCGCGGCTTCGCTGGCACCGTGGTGGATGCCATCGGAGCAGGTGGCGCCGAGGGCGCGGAAGGGTCACCACCCCCCAGCAGTCCAGGGGGAGTTGGACATGACTCCTGGATGGGAAGCAATGGGAAGCCCCTCAAGACCGGACCCCACAGTTGACCTAGCAAACTTAGCAAACTTAATAGACCATAGGAATTGGGTGATATTATATCATTATATCCAACTTGAAACCACCAGGAATTGTGGATCCACATTCCACCAACCTGAATCCCAACAGCAAATTGTCACTGCTGATCCTCTCGTGAACTCCAAGCTCGGAAGCCCTCCTTGCAGCGTGGTGGCCTTGCCACACACCTGGACTCGCTGAAGACTTTCAACTCAAATTTGGAGAATCAACGGCTTGTTGTAGGTCATGTGCAAAGAGGTGTGTTGGTATCAATCAGAAATCAAGCGTGATCAACGGACGATATGCTGAAATATCTTTAGGTAATAAAGTAGAATGATAATAGTAAGTTGCAATGGCAAATATTGGCAAATCACAGTCCACCAGGTTTGACTCAAACAAAGTCTGACCTTGACTTCTCGGTTCTGGAATCACGCTGACCCCTGGCACTCGTGGGTGCTGGGCGTTGGCGTGCTCCACTCAGCATTGGCAATCGCCCCGCATCAGCGTTGCGCTGCGCGGGGCCCTGCGACCCTGAGGGAGTAGCGCTGCAGGGACGTGCACGGCGGGACGCCGCCGGCGGCAGCATGGGTAAATCATCAATGGTGACGCTGCGTCGTGCTGTGGCTGCGCATGTGAGGTTTGTGTTTCAGTGTTGTCACTTGTTACTGTCTTGGTGGAAAGTCTGTTGCTAAAGTGGTAAGAACGGTGTAATGTCAAATGTCAAGCAGTTCAAATGTCTTGAGCAACACATGAAGTTGCCCAGTTCGCTTCCCGCCCTCGCAGAATGCGAGGTCTGACCCAAATGTTGGCAGGTGACATGTTTCTGCCATGGAAGTGTTCACCTTGCCACTTCCCATCCCTGAAGTTGATTTGGCAAACTGAAGGGCCTTGCACCACTCGGCATTAGCACAGGAAGAAAGCGCTGCATTGATGGCCAGTTCCAGTTCCTCTCCCAAAAAATTACTGCAGCAAGAAATCATAAGCTTTTTGGTTGCAGAGCATCATGCCAGCTCTCGTGCCATGCCATGAGTTCTCCTTGTGCTTCAAACTGCTATCCATCAGTATCCAGAGGCTCCAAGGCCACGCCCCTGAAACGACATGAATTGGAGCATGTTTTATGATATGAAGAATTCAGTCTACATATAAGTCTTACGATTCATGGTCAACAAATGTATGTGTTTATAGATTGTTTATTCTTATGCTCATTTTGTAGAATGCAAATGAATAGGCATCTGTAGAAATAAGAATTATTCTTTTAACATCCTGAATGCAATGCCAAAGGGTGGTTTGTTTTATCATAATTTTTGAACGATTTATTTATTGTGAGGCGTGTGATGATCCCGGGTCAGAGGCCTGCAGCTTCACAGCTGCTGATGCAGGAGAGCCAAGCCTTACTAGAGTGTCCACATGTATCCAAATGACCTTAAATGAGTTGTGGTTTATCAAAAAGCTCATCTTCTCTTCTCAGATTCACATAAAAAGATCTTGATAAGATCAAACTCGGCTAGGCCTAGGCCACCAGGCCACACTTGAGGCAGCCTGCCCTGCCAAACAACTTAAGGCCTTAGGTGCACAGATCTTGAATCTCTTGACATATCTTGACTTAAGGCCATTTCATGCCATTTCGCCAAGACACTTGTTGCCACCGGCCATCGGTAAAGGTCTCCAACTCAGCAAGGTGGAAAAAAATCATGAACAAATTGAAGCCACCATGGAAGAAGAACCACAACCACTTGTTTCTTTGCACCGAGCAGCCAGAGACCCCTGTGCTACGGAATCTGGACTTTGTCGAGAACAGCCTCATGAAGAGTTGATATGAGTTGATGCTGACTTGCCAATGAGGACGACCTAGCAAACATGATCCAGGGCGGAACTATGAATTCCTTTCCTCTTGTCTGTGCGCATGCTTGTTTGCAGCACACTGCTGAGATCCCTGCTAAGCAATGAGAAAACATCAATGGACCTGCCAACCGAACTGGCTGTTGACAATGAGGAGGTGCTTAAGGAATCTTGAGAGGCAACCAAAGTAGTGCCAAAGCCATGAACAAAGATCTGTTTTTGATTGACCCATCGAAGTTGCAATGGGAGTCTTTCATGACTTGTCTGCAGTTTGATGCCAGCTACCTGACCTGCTCCATCGCCGGCCCAACGCGCAAGCAGAGATGGCCTTTGCAGAAAAGCAAAGGCATGACAGGCGGTTCAGCCCTTTCAAGCGGCAGCATGGAGAATGAGGAATGAGCTGAGATGAGTCACAAATATTTATCACCTTCCTTTGTCAAGTCCTAGTAATGCAACTATTCATCACCCAGATGTTTCTCATCCTTACATCATCCTCAAAGGCCCAAGCAGCACTGCTTGCAGCTACATCCATTTGCATCCCGCGTGGCATAGCATCCTGTTGGCTTCATTGGCTCATCGAAGTGGCGTCCCCTGGTAACCAAAAAAATAGCATGGTCTCCAAGACCCTCACGAATAGGAATTGCAAAGCTTCAACCCAGTGCCTCGGCAAAGGCACCGGATTGATAATGTGAATACATGATAACTCGATTTGATAACCCTTAACTCTTCTGCATCAAATCTGAATAGCTTTCCAAGTCTGATGTTAAGTGTTCCAACATAAAATTGGGTCATGACTCGATGCCCATGCATCTATCAGCACAGCCTTTAAGGACTAGGCTGCCCTTTGCCACAGGAAGCTGCCACAGATGTTACCTGAGGGTCAGAAGGTCACAAGCTTGGCCCCTTGGCTAATCACGTCAAGTGCTCTGGTTCACCACATGATTTTTGAAATCACACTTCTCACGGAAGGATTGAACACCAACTCGCTGATTTATCTTTGATGCCTTTCAAGATTGATTATCTGCAATCTGCACTGCACAATTGGCAGCATGTTGAAAATCAGGAACGCGAGGGCACTCCGACTCCTCTCTTGCACAAAACTTCCGGAAACTGTAGGAGCAACTGACGAAACCCGCTCCTCAACAAAGGTCGATATACCATTCGAGCACTGCAAAGCAGCGTATCTACAAGGATTTCTGCTCTTTGATACTAGCGGTTCAAAGCTTGGACTGCCAGATTCGCTGCCTTCTGCCCGGACAGGAGCATAGCACCGAAAGTGGGGCCCATCCTATTGCAGCCACGCGCTTCAGCCACTTCCATACCAGCAAAAATGAGGCCTGGCACAACCTCACTGGTCATCTGTACGACAGCATCCTCGGCAGTGTTCATATCCAAGGCTCCCATTCCAGGCAAGCCTGCTGGCAATGCACCCAGAGATTCAAGACGCTTGGCCGAACTAGCACCCATTGGCCCGTCATGACCAGTGGCTGTGACAACCACTTTGGCTTCCATGACCTGTGGGTCCATGCAGGACTGAGTGTCATGATTCTGAGTGACCAAGGACCAATTTGTCACAACACCACGCACTCCAACTTTGTCACCCTCTTGCTTCACCAGCAAGTCTTCCACTGCCACAGCATTAAAGAGTTTCACATTGGGGGCAATCAGAGCCTTGCGGAGGACGGAGGACATGAAGAGCGCAGCATGCTTCACAACCACGTAGTCACCCTTGTCATCATAGGGAACTTCAAGTTCATCCAGGAGCTCATGCGCAGGCTTGCGAACAACCATTGAGCTCATCAACTGGCCACCTAGCCAGCAGCCCCCACCTGGGGCAACATTCTGCTCCAAAATGGCCACCTTGATGTTAGGATGCTTGGTGAGCTCATAAGCACAGGAAAGACCAGCAGATCCAGCACCCACAATCACCACGTCTGTCTCCGCATAATCAAGCATCTCAGTCATGTAGCGCTGGGTCATCTCCCGGCTGACTGTGCTCTCGCGGATGGGTGTGAACTGCATGGCATCAAATTGAGCCAACTTGTTTGCAACATAAGTTGCAGGGTCCGAGGGAACAGCAGACACCAAAGCTGACTTGGCGCGACATCCAGCTGCCCTCTGGGCGAAGCGCAACAAGTTGCTACTCACACGTGGCGCAAACATCCTGTGCGTCCTAAGAGGTTCTAGGCCAAATCCCTGCGCAGGCTTTACCCTGATCAGGTTCGAACGGTGTGTTCTCAGCTAAACTGCTCGGAGCAGCTAGCACCCGCAAGGCCTACCTTGATCTTGCAAAAGGCTGTGGACAAGAGTGGTTGTAAAGATGAAGCTGGTGCAAAACGTAAGCCGTTTGTGAAGGTTGCAGGCCTTTTAAGATTTCCTGTTTGGAATGACTGAAGGAAAGCTGCATGTCAAATGCATTGCCACGGCCTCCTTCGGGGCTGTTGCTGACATGCTTTGGCATCTCAACCTCACATCATCTCAAATCCAATCCAATGGCCATCATCTGTGCAGTCTGCCACGTGGCAGATAACGGCCCACACAGCACGAAAATGAAAGTATTCACACTCATTGGCTTAACTTGTTTGCTCATTTTCCGATCCATCTTGAGTTACGCAACCATCTACATGCGAAAGCAAAAAAGGCTCCCACTTCAAAAGCTTCAGACTCGGCCTGGCATCCAAGCAAATGATCCCGCAAGTGAAGGGGCAGCCAATGTTCTGAAGACTTCTCACACTAGAATCTTGAAGATGTCAACACATCTATGCAACAAACTGATCAAGGTCCTTTGCAGTACAAGCACACAATTCGAAGATCAAGGCGCAGACAGTTCTTTTTCAAACCTTTCCCCATTTCATCATGTTGCTCTGATGGCACAGAGGAGCCACCTCCACTGCAGTGCAGAGCATAAACCGGTTATCGCCGCTGCATACTGCGCCGTATCCAGGCAGGCCCGCCCTGTGCACCAAAACATGTGCTTTCTGGATGGTGGTTTCGTGGTGATTGTTTATTCTTGCTACTCCGGATGATAGTAGTGTCGATTAGACAGATGAGAGGGATATGAAGATAAAGTTGATGATGATGATGATGATGATGATGATGATGATGATGATGATGATGATGATGATGATGATGATGCTGATGCTGATGCTGATGCTGATGCGGAGGAGGCGGCAAGGGTGACTAAGACCACCCTAGATGGGGAAGACAAAGGTGGACAGCACGCGCAAGTCTTGGAAGGAGTGGGGCAGGAATAAGGAAGGGGGCAGGAATGGGGAAGAGCAGGAGGTTGGAGTGTGACAACTGCCATTGTGCTCCATCCGCTGAGGTCTCGCCTTCTTCAGCAGCCGTGACCAGGAGCAAGCAAGTTGACCACCTATTTGCCAAAATGCGTCAGAATCAAGGAAAGCAACATGCTATGCAATGAAATTCCGACAAAGCCGGGTCCAGGTTCAATAGCTGCCCAGCTCAATGTTTCTTAAGATGCGGACTCTTGGTGCTGACCCTTGGTTGCATTCAACTCAATGGAAGGCAATCCATCTGCGAATGGTCCACGGTCAAGACACGTGTTTTGGGATACGTCCCCGGCTCAGACAAGAGTCAAGCTTCTGCAGTTGAGCTCCATATGCTTGTGCATCCACATCCCGTCCAAGAAGAAGAACACACCTTCTCCTGACATCACAAGTGATAGAATCTGATCCTTGTGGCTGGAGCTGATGAGTCATTAACAACATGGAGGTGACATTGCCACATTGCCCTTTCAGACTGTCCACTACCTATCACTACCTATCACTATCTATCCGCAAGCGCACCAAGTCAAAGCAGCAGCAGTGGCCGTACGCCTTGGCTCCATCAACAATCTTTGGTTGACCAGTTCAAATCTACAATGCTTCATGACCAACTGACTGACTGGACCAAGCATCCAGATCTCTAAGATTCAAGCGTAACCAGATCTGCTTCATCTGACTGGGACAAAACCTGACAATACACAAACCTTGCTGCTTGCCTTTCAGGAGCAAAACAGGCAGAGTCTGAATCTCGAGTCTGCGCCTCCAAGATGGAAAGCGCCTCCAATTCGGGAACCAATGGGAACCAGGAGGTCTTTGAATTATCTTGAAAGATTCAAGTGACTTGGGTGATATCATTCTAATCTGACAGCTTTTTTACACAACTGCTTCATGTTTTTGGACAGGGCATCCAGAGGGATAGCTCCAACTGCTTCATCTGCAAGTGATTGATACATCCATGTATTCATGTGCCTCTGGCCATGCAGCCCCGGCGGCCACCACTGTGTTCCAGCACGTTGTACCAGGCCTGCGTGGCCAGAAGCAAGGAAGGTACCAGGAGAACCATGCGCCTCAAAAACTTGGTCCTCGTCCTCGTGCATGTAAGCATCATGCTCGGAACTCTATGTCTACAATCATGTTTACACAAATCGCAGTACCAAATCAGGTGTTTTTTTTGAATCCAACTTCAATCCTACATTGTGCCACAGGCTCCAACCCATCTTCCCCGGAATCCAGGACCCCGCACTGACAGAGCTGTGAACTGAGCATCCAAAGCAGATGATGGGAAAGATCCTGCAGTTGCACCGGCTTGGAGGTGTGGAATCGTGTAGGTGTCAAAGCCGTTTGCATCCACAAGGTGCACTTTGACAAATATCGAACTTTTCTGGCTTTTGCAAAATTCTCTGTATTGATCATTACTTCATTCAGCTTGCACGTTGCAGCCACAAGCCACAATCACTACAAATCACTTTGTGATTCGCCTCTAGACTTCTAGACACTGAGTGGACGGGGTTGGCCGTACAATTTGACGGAACCACCAAAGATGCCCACACAGGTTGAATTGGCAACTGACACCGTTGGGGTATTTTGGGGTGCTCCAAAAAAAGCCGCTGTTTTCACAGGCGTCACGGCAGGTCCTGGATGTCAAAAGATGTCTGGCCTGTTGTGGCCCTTTGACACATCCCACCTTGCCACGCTGTTCTTTACAAAAGACTCGGCTTTGGAGAATCTGCCTCAATCGAAGCAGTGCCTCCTCGGAAAATCATAGAAAATCTACATCACCAGTCCAATGGAAATATCCACCTGGTCTAAATTTCTCCACTTCCAAATTTCTTGAGGGTCAATGGACCGTGTATTTTTGTATGTTCTGTACTTTTCGGATCTTTGGTGTCCGTTCCATGTTTTCACCTTCATTTTGCTAGCTGCATTCCAACAAGCTCACTTGCATATGTTGTATTTGCGTCTGCACAGATCCCAGGAAGAAGATGATCAGTTCCAAGGTGGCCACAGGATCATCGTCAGGTAAATCCGAACGTCGATTTGCAGCCACCTCCCTCAGCTGATCAAAGAGAAGCAACAAACGCAAGGCAAAGTTGTCTGCCACACCCTGTTTGGCACCACCTGAAACACATTATGTAATGATTGGCATGTGGTTGCAGGCTCAACAAATTGAGGAAAAATGATGGAAAAAGAGTGGGGCCTGCTGGGATCACGAGAAATGTACAGAATTAGTATACTATCATGACAAGGTCATCTGGTCATGGTCTGAACTCAATTCAAGTCTTGTCCCAACCTGGCTCTAAAGCTGTCACAGGTGGTAGACTCAAAGGTGGCATTCTTCCAACTGGAATTGTTTTCTCTTCCAGTTGTTCCTTGGCAATGTTCCTGGCCAGTCTTTGAAGCACCCGTTGCTGGGACCAGAGTTTTTTGGCACCTTGTCTTGAAGCAGCCAACATGCTCTGTCGTGAGAAGACCCCAGATTTGGAACGCTCACTCCGATACTCCAGCACGGGATTGGAAGCGCTGCGACGTAACCGTAGACCATCCTCATCTGGATCGATGTTGGCGACCATTGGTGCTGCCATCAGTGGTGTCGTAGGTGCAACAGCTTCCATCTCTGATATCCCCTTACGTTGAACTCCCTTCCATGCCATCTTCCAGGGTGATCGTGCAATGCTGCAGAAAGCATTGCTCACCGTTTTGGTGTAGAGCTTGCTTCGCAGCAGCTTCCTCAAAATGGGAGAGCTTCTGCTCCAGCACTAAGCAGTGGACTTAACAATTCCCTTTACAACTTACCAGTACCACATTTTCAGCAATGCATCTACATGATACAGTTTGTCGACTGATCTCTCTATGGCTTCCCAAAAAAAATAATGCGACAAAAGCAACCCAATGCAACCGTGCCGCCTCAGCTTCTCAGCCTCTCTGTCATCTTTCCTATCTTGCTTGGAACGCAGTAAATGAAAATTGGAGGAACTTAGCCGGGCAGCTGCCAAGACACGGATGTTCTCCAGCATTTTTTGGATCTCCTCTGCCAACGTAGCGAGGATTGGTCGAAAGAGCTCATTTCGTAGGACAACTTGCGCCTTTGGTGTCCGATTTCCTTTGAAGATCCGCGAACCTGCCTCAGGAGGAACAGATATTGGATAGAAGATGACAACTGGCACAACAAGAAACACGCATCAGGAAAATACGCATCCATATTACATGGTAAAGGTGTGATTGATCTATGTTTGGCTGACACCCCAGGCCTTCAGTTTCACCACCTTCTGCGGCTTCTCCAAGAGTTGGATGGCCCAGTTGATGATCCGGAAGTGCCTTGCAACTGCCCTCAGCCCTTTCTCAAGGTCTAAACAAAGGTCGACTGGAAAAGCTCGGCCATACAAGCTGGGTTCATCCGCTGCATAAGGTAACAAGTTCGCCAGCTCATCTAAATCCTCATAGATCCCGGCTTGGAATTTGCCAAGCACATCCTCCCCTTGATCTTCACCTTCTTCCACATCTGTTTTTGATGCACCTGGAGAACCTGGAAGATCTTCAGGAGGATCCAACACTTGCACTGCAAAGTTGGACACCCGCCCTATGCCACGCAGGAGCCGTTGTTTCGCTTGCCGTTTGGCACTGGAGGCCAAAATCAAGTCAACCAACAACAGAATAGCGACACCAATGAAGGTACCCACCATGGTCACAAAAAGAAAGCTGCCATCCGATGATGTGACCTTCACAGCCTCTTCTCGGAAGATGCCATCGCTTGGCATCAAGGCAGACATTGCATACGCTGCTGTCAGTAATGCAACACCCCCATGTTTGGTGGAATGGAATGCTGCGAAGACGAGGCCTGTGACTGACACTAGCTGAAAAAGGGTAAAGAGGATGGCATGAGCAATGGTTTGGACCGCAAACAATCGTTGAGCAACACTTCCCAGAATCTTTCCAAGCAATACTCCATTAAAGCGCTTCAAGGTAAGGGGCAAGCTTGCAGCTGTGAAAGTGTAGATGATGACTGACACCGTAGAAGCTGGCCCAGATGAATAAGGAGCAATAACATTGGCAACTCCAAGCCAACCAATCACAAAAGTGATGCTGAGGGTCAAGGTGTATCGAAGCACAAAACGTGGATGAGTGATGCTTCGCTCATAGAGTTTAATTTCCACATGAGCCTGCAATGATTGTAAATAGCGACAAAGCCTGCCACAAAACGATTTCCGCCCCTCCACACCATACAGACTTAAGCTGGACAAGGCCTCACAGGAATCTTCCACCACACCAGTCACGGCTAAGCAAAAGACCAAAGCTGGCGGGAGCAAGAACTTTGGATCACCAGCAGTCCCTTCATAGCTGTTTGGAAATTCCTGTGCCCAAAGGTTGGAACCCTTCGGTGGGCTTTTATTTCGTTGAAATTTTCGCTCAGAGAAAAACAACTTTCAACTGATCAGTCTTGAACACCTAAGTGAACATATTATTTCATATATTATCTGCTTAATGTATATAATTATCATGGGACTGCTATTCTCTGACTTACTGTTGAATGTCTAAGCTTTGTTGCTGGGCATTTGCTGCCAACTCCCCAAATGCTCTTCACCCTAGGCATTTCAAACAGAGCACCTCGGCCAACTGCAGTCGTAGGTCCTGCCGCTTCTGCAGCAACACTTCAATCACTGGCTTGACCTCATCCGGAGTCCTCATTCAAACCGGCTGGAATGAAGGGAACTTTGAAAAATATATAAACATATATATGACCCAAAACATGCGCTCTAGTACTTAGCAAAAAAACTACCCCGAAGGATCTTCTTGAAGGTGCCAAGGGTCTTGACAGCCAACAGGGCTCTTAGCGAGCCAGCCACCAAGGTGCATTGTCCTCGCAGTGAGGGCAAGGTGGCTGCAACTTGTTCGCTCTCCTTCACTGGCAAAGCTGCAGCAGCACAGAGCACCGCATCAATGTTTTGAATCGAGGCCTTTAAGATCTCATAGAAAGCTTGTAGCCATCGTCGATACTTGGCCCTACGTGTCAAAAGACCGAAATCTTCAAACCACATGACATTCAAATGTGTCTCCAAATCCTTCATCATGGATGTTACCTCATCCATTGCTGCCTGAGTTTTAGATCTACAGAGCTCTGAAGGAGTGAGAGACAAGGATTCCAACACCATGGCCACTGCAGACCCAGTAGTATTCAACATGGATCTGACTTTGGAGGTAGCTGTGATGGGAGTTGGTAGCAAGAAGCACAAGATCACAGCCAGTGAAGCACCAGTGACGATGGTGAAGTAATTGGTAGCCAAAGATGGTGTAATATCAAAAGACCCAGTGGAAGGATCCAAGAAACTCATCATGTAGAAGGCATGTGTTGAAATGCTGAACACGCGCACATTGGTGTTGAAGCCCAAGGTCAGCATGGCAAAGACAAAGAGTATGAAGTCCGACAATACCACAGCCGCTTTCAGGTACTGAGCATCTGCTGTAAGGGCTGTGTTCATATTAAGGAAACAACTGTTGAAGCTAAGGTCAGCTCCATTGTTACACAATGGAAGCCACTTCGACGTTGGCACCAAGTGTTGCGTAGTGTTGTCGAAAAATTCGATCCGATCTGGATATGCGCCACCTGACAGCCATGGTCCGAAGGCATTGTTCAGGAGCAGCATGTTGATGGTCGCTAGGCAGGTCCCAAGCCAGCCTTCCAAGGTGAACTTTGTGGAGGCTCCCAAAGTGGGACCGATGCAAAAGAGGAATTGTAACAGCATCGAACCCCAGTATCCAAGATATTCACGTTGAAAGCTACTGAGCTCTTGTAGTCGAAGTGCCCATGGCCACACAATAATAGGCAAGCTGAGGAGAACAGTCCAACAGCCTACACGAAAAGCTGCTTGAAGCTGAGCAGATGACCTTTGTTGAGCATGTTCTTCCGAGGTCCGGCCACGGACATAGGAATCCAAGGCAGTTAAGGCGTCTTCCATTTCCAACGGCACTTCTGGCTTCGTAGATTCCATGATCTCCAGAGCGGTGGCGGTGGGTGGCTCTGACTGCTCCAGCAGCTCTGGTAGTTTGTCATAATTGTCCACCTCTTCTTGGCCTTCCTGACTCGGCGCCTTGCCGGAGCTGTTGGAGGCACCATCCAGGATCACCGTCGGCAGCTGCAAGCCTGGTGGATCCGTGTTGGACCGGACAAAGCTGGGACGACGCTCCGGAAGCTCCGGAAGCTCCGGAAGGTCCAGAGCCGCTGCATTGCCTTGGAAGTTCGGGAGCAAATGGGGTTTGACCCTGCCTGTTTAGGCATGCTAGAGTTTTGACACGTGGAAATGCCTATGTCAATGCCAAGAATTCCAAAAGCACAATATCACACTATCTTACGGTTGTATTTCCATGATTGTCCAGCCTTTCCAGTGCTAATCTCCAAATGCTATCTTCAACTCATATTTCAGGGTATATCCCAACCCTTCATGCCACATGTTGCGACACAATGAGAGCCAAGCGTCGTTGCCAAACTCCCGCTGTTACGGTGGTGAAAAGTGGTGGCAAGCACTTGTCAGACAGCTCCTCGCCATCTGAGACCGGCAGCCGTTCCTCCAAAACTTGAAGGTCTTGATCATCGGGCATCATACCCTTCATGGTGAGACCAGGGCTTGATGGCTTGAGCCAATCCTTCAGGAATTCATCCATCAAAAAATTCACCAAAAAAAAAAACTCTTCAAAATAGCTGAAATGAAAGCACTGATAATCTGATAGCTGGATGAGGCCAAGGCCCAGGGAGCCTTTTGGCTCATGGCCCCAACAACCATCATGTTGCTGCCCAGGCCATCCTGGGAAATCATCTCGGCCAAAGGAAGGGAAAAATCATCCCAGCATAACGTGACCCAGAAGCAGAAGGGGCATCTCTGAAAACTCTTCCACTGGAATCAGTGCCCTGCAAAACCCTGGGCAGCCTGAACCATCCCATGATAAATCTGACTGCTGCGAAGCCATTTCGTACCACGACCTGACTGCAAGGGTGCAGGCAGATTCCCTCGTGAACTGATTTCCTAGAAATCATTGTTGGGACCTTATCCCTGAGATGCCCACTGCAAGCCGCGGCCAATGCTCCACAAATGACCTGCAGAAGAAACATGAGAAAGATGGAGCAATGTGAGAGCCTGGAAATGAAAAAAAATGTACTTCACCAACTTCAGGAAATGAACTCCACCAAAGCATGCCATGCCTGGTTGCTCCTGACCTGCAAGTAAGACAGGTCCGCCTCAAGGACATATATTTCAGGCATGCCATCGCAGGCCAAGAATGCCCATCGAAGTCGTCTGAGTCCAAGACTACCAATGAAATTGCCTTCTCCCACTTCGCTCCACGGCTGTAAGCTCCTTCACTATGTCTGACACTTCGCCGCTTCGGTGGCCATGTGCTTTACCACCATGGTCCCTTAAGGGGCCCCTGGGTCCGGCCATGGCGGTGCCAGCTCCTGTCGCAGCGCCCAGAAGAATCGGATCCGCTCGAAGGCTCACCTGACAGGGGGTGGGATCCGCTCAACGAATCTAACATCCTCATATTCAATACATCTCGATACATCAAGGCATCAAGGTAGGATGAATCTTGAATCTTACTCAAAGATTCACCTGCCGCAAAGTTCCAAGAATCTCTGATGCTGCTTTCCATGCCTGCACAACTTTCAATGCCAGAAGAGAACATGAGTTTGTTCACTCCGCGAAACCAAGAGCCCTACACTCCGACGTCCTGCAGAGGTGACAGCTTTGGTTTGCCTTATACGAGAAGCCAAAATCTGAGGTTGTATGGCATTCATGGCATTCTGGCTTTCCTGCTCACCTTTGGCCCTTTCAAAAAATGCTGCATGAAGTTGCCAAGGCACACAAGGAGCTCGTGACGTGCCTTGCTGAAGTGTTGAAGGTAGTTGTGTGGAATGTGATGGAATGGAAGCTTGAGGGTTGACTGTCTAGCTATGAAGCTCAAGAGTGGACGATAGACCTTTAATGACCTTTATAATATATCATATGTTGTCTATATTAGACAACAAGTTTCCCAAAACTCACAAGGTTTCTGGGGTTCAACCAATCCAAACCAACTATGTAAGAGGCGTAGCTCTTTTGCTCCTGATGACCGCGGATCCCACCCATCTTAAGCCAGGCATGCATCGTGAAACATATATCTTAGATATGAAGTGTTCAGCGAACACTTGACATTGGAAAAAAAGAAAGGAAGTGATACTCTTTCATATCTTTCTCCCAAACCTTCTACTGTCTACATTCCATCCAGAAATCTGGGTCGGAACATTCGGAGAGGCTATCTTGTAGATACCGCCTTCTCCTTGCACTCGCCGTCTCGAATGCGTCTTCAGATTCATTTTCAGCTGGGGGCTCTGCATATGGTTCGGCCTCCAACGCAAGTAGTTGAGCTTCCAATGCAGCAATTCGGTTGTCACAACCCAAACGCCGTATCAGTTCTGCATCCCAACCTCGCGTAGCTTGAATCTCATTGTCCCAATGTTCATCTCTGCTTCGTCGAAGCTTGTCGTTTTCCTCCTTCAGGTCTGCAATGTATTCAGACTGTTGCCACAAATCGCGCTCAATCTGATTCATGTTGTCAAGAAACTGTGCATCTCGAAAGTCAATGCCTGTTTGCACTTCCACACTGACAAGATGCTTCTGCTCAGTTTGACTGCTGGCCACCTGTTGTGATGGGTTATTTCCGGTTCGTGAAACCCACCACCACACTAGTTGAAAAACTGTAATGACCAACACTGTCAAAAATCCAACCATCACAAACCATGATGTACTGTCACTTTGTGTCGACGCTCCCTTCAAAGTCTCTGCTGTCACCAATGCACAAGCTGCCATTGCCACACGTGATGACGTCGACAACCTCGATTGCATCCTCTGTTCAGCCGTCTTCTTCTTTGAAGCTTGGAACGAGTCGTCATGAATGAGTTGCACAAATCCACCTTTCAATGTATCGACCATGCCTTGTCGACTGCCAACTTTTGTGAGACCGTCTGCAAACTGTCGTTCAGAACTCACCCACCTAAGATCGGCTCGAACTTGCTTCAGCATGTCACGAATCACCAAAACTTCGATTGCAACTCGTTTGTCCAGTGACGTCTGTATGTTTTCCCTCCGGATGGTGTCGTACAACGCCTTGCAGTCTGTGATCACCGCACATGGCATGTCCAAACTCGTCTGAGCTTGTTGCACGCTCATTCCAGGGTTCATCAACATCTTGAGGAACAACTTCACCATAAGGACTTCTTCTAATGCTCCTGCCATCGCCTGACTCTCTGCAGACAAAGATGATCTGCATACTCTTGGAAGTTTGAAGCTCTTCCACGACAGGATGGAGTACTTCACCTTCTTGCCGTGAAGCACTGACTTGTCGGTCAGCATGATGAGAAAACCTCCTTGGCTTGCCAGGTCTTTTCGAACACCAAACGCCGCATCACAGAAGCACAGCAAGCACAGATCCTTGAGTCCATCTGTGAATCTCGGGAACTGCAATGGATACTTTGACGTCTCTTTCGCAAAACGTAACGTCTTGTTCAACGCCAGCATAGTTTCCCCATTGCCACCTGCCAGTTCACTTGCTATGATGCTGGTGCTTGCAGTCAAACTGGGAACTCCTTGTCCACCAGGCCACTGTAGAGCTCCTAGCAAACCACGACACTTTGTTTTCTCAAACGGGGAAATCTCAGCCTTTGGATCTCTGTCCTTCCTCAGTGTCATTGGGAGGATCTTCCGAAGATATTGTTCAAAGCTCAAGGTGATTCCATCATTCACCTTCTCCAGCAGTCCACCACAGTATGTCACCGGGGTCTTTTCAGCTACTGTTTCCCATTTGCCGAATTCAAAGTTCTTTCTAAGCTCGGCCACAACCCGTCCAAAGTCACCTGTAACATCTCCAGCCAGCAGCATGTCATCCACATGCAAAACCAGGATGCCATCCAACACCTTCGTCTTCGGGTTGTAGTATCCAAAGGTGCACTTGTCCAGTAGCTGCGGTGTCCAACCAAGTGCTTGAAGTCTTCTTGTTGCCTCTCTAAACCACAGCAACGGCGCATCAGCCAATCCATAAGCTGACTTCAGCATCTTCATCAACACTGGGCTGTTTCCTCCACAGCCAAGAAGAGGACCACAATCCTTTGGTAGTTGCACTAGGATTTCACGATCAAATTCAACTCCACTCAGAAACGCTGCCTTGACGTCTCCACATAGGATAGTCCAACCACACACAGCCGATATGGCCAAAAGTGTCATCTTGCCCAATCTTGCAGCTGTCGGGCTCGCCTTGTCCAATGTGAACAGGTCAGGATCCTGAAATCCTCTCAGCACTAAGCGTGCCTTGGCAACTGGAATGTTGTCGCTTCCAGTCTTCCACGTCAGGACCCATCTGGCGGTAATGATCCTTGACTTCTTTCTCTGATCAGCCGCTTCAGCAAACTGCCAAACACAGTTCTTGAAGAAACTTTCAAGCTCTTTCTTCTTACCTGCAAGAACCTTCTCACGCTCCTCTGGATTGCACTGCCTCACATTGATCTCTCCCTTCCTCAAGCCATTCTGGATTGCCCAGACATCATCCAGTTCCAGGTTACCTTCTACAACTCTCCATCCTTCAGGTAACACTCGAGGACCAGGGTCAACAAGCATTACATCATCCACCATAAACTCATCCTCTTCAGCTTCCTCTGGGACTGGAACCAGCTCAGCAGCCGATGTCGGACTCATGGCAGCATCCTCCTCTACACGAGCCTTCTTAGCTGGAGATGATTCACGGTCTCTGGGAGGTTCATGTTGATCTCGGAGATACGGCGGATCTTCCAGGGGCGTCTCAGGAACTTCAGTTGATGCCACACTTGCTGCTCTTCTCCTGGGGGTTCTCTCTCTTTCACCTGAGTCTTCACCATGTAGTCCTGGAATCATCAGCTGAACCATTCCAGGAATCCTTTCACCTGATGCTGAGAGCGGGGACTCAGGCACATAGGAGAAATCGCTTCCGGCTTCTTCTTCTTGACGTTGATCTTCTCTGGGATCCTCATCTGGTTCAAAGATGTCCTCCAACACCGGTTCATCGATGTCCTGATCACCAAGAAGATCTCGATATTGGGTCGTCGATCGAACTCTCAACTCCTCAAGGGCCTTAAGAGCTTCTTCAGGATTTGCCGGGGTTGCCATCCTTGTGTCATCAACCATTGGACGGACATGATTCGGTGAGCACCTCAAAAGACTCGAACCATGGGTCAACCAGATGATCACTGCCTTGCCATCATCCTCTGACTTCTCAATTGCCACACAGCGTGCAGGACCACGCCATTTCGACTTGGTCAAGTGCCCCGAACCTTGAATTCTCCAGTACCAAACACGTTGACCAATCACCACCTGATCCTTCAGCTGGTAAAACTTCTGGTTCATTGCACGGCGTAGTTTTGCATCTGTGTCAGCCTTGAGAAATGCAACACTTGCCTTCAGACGCCGTTCTTGGATTTCAGCAAAGGACTGTCTCTCATCTGCACCAGCTCCAGGATTGAAGAGTTCTGCCGTTAGGGATAACTCCTGAGCAGGTGTTTTGCCAATCACCCACTGATATGGCGAGAACCCCTTCGTGAAAGACATCTGGTTGATGCGTGGAGGGACATAGATTGCTGCTTCCTTCAGGTTGTGCAGGGTCGGACCTCCAAGATCATCCATGTAGAGCTCCAATGACTTCCTCACCACCTGATGTCTACGCTCCACCACACCAAGCCAATTGTGGGATTCTGCTGGTGCCACCTCCAAGATGATGCCCTTGTCCGAGCACCAATCGCGGACTGTCCTGGACTCCCAACCTTTAGCACTGTCTACCCTCAGGTACTTAGGGACTCCAAAATGCCTCAGCCAACAACGTTCCATCCCCTTGATGAACTCACTTGCTCGTTCATTCTGAAGAATCCTCACTGCAATGTACCTGGTGGCTTCATCACAAACTGTAAGGATGCACTGTCGGGCCTTGTTTTCCAGCTGAATCCATGCCGAATCCACCACCAGTCGGTTGTTGAAGACCGTTGAGGCGATACCAGATGCAGGAGGAACTTGTGGGGGTTTAGCACGATGATAGCAATGAGTACAAACAAAGTGCTTTGCGGCTGTGATGACATTCTCAGTTGCTTGCACCTCCTCTAGCATTCTCACCAAAGTCTCAGGACTTGGGTGGCCAAGGTTTCGATGAAGACGAGCCACATAGTCCACAGGTCGTGGACCCACCTGTCTCTTCAACTCACGGTTTGCTCTCACCATCTCCTTGTTCCTTCTCTCCTCCTCCGACAACGGCCTCCGTTCTGGAACTTGCTCTTCTTCTGCTTCTTCTTGTTCATCCATCACTTGATCTCCTTCAGCAGCTGCAACGAAATCTTCTTCAGTTTCCTCAACCTTCAAGAGACAACGTGCTATTTCAGCTGCCATCTTCGGAGGGTAATTCTCAGCAAGTTTTGACCGTCTGCCCTGGCCACGGATATGGCCTTCAAGAGGAGTATGCTGATGATTCTTCGAGCACACAAACCTTCCCATGTAGTCACATAGGATCTTCTTCGTGGTGAAGAGACATGTCGGCTTCTTCACCGGGTTCACAACTCCATTGTCATCTTCCAACTTCAACCCAAGCTCACACTGATCACAGTATGTCTCAAAGCCTTTGAGCTTGGCAAATGAGACTGTCTTCCAGGCTCTAGAGTTCCAGGGATGCTCAATTGTGGCGTGTCGTCCATTCCTTCTTTGAATCTCATAAATGACAGCGCAAAAGCATAGATGGTCATCATGATGATGCTTCCTGCACTCCACAAGGAACTGCCGTGCTGCATCAGACCTTGACGCCGTCAATTCTTGAAGGGGACTCCACAGGCGGCACTCAGGACTCACCATAAGTTCATCCGGCTGTTCCTTCACCAACCTCTTGATGAAAGCTTTTCGATCTGCTGGGCGTGAGAAATCCCAGCCCTGCTCAAGTCCAAACTTCTCTGAAATGCCACCCTGCTTCTCGACTTCCTCTGAAACTCTTCCTCTCCCAGAGTACACCTCCCAGACCATCCTGGGACGAACACCCGGGCATTGAGCCTCTGCACACATCTGTTTGTGCTGCTTCACGTGGAGCTGGGCCTCATAGATCATGCCTCTCAAGCCTCTGGGTGGTAGTTTTCGAACGGTCCCTGGGATCAAACATTTTGAATTCTGTGAAACTGCTGAATTTTGTGAAACTTCATTGGTCACCACCTCTTTGGTCTCTTCTTCGGCAGGCTCCTTTTGATCTTCAAAGGTCACATGACGATCTTCAACGTCATCTCTTCCATCCTTGGCATCGGACACCTCACTGAAATGCGTGTGCTCCAAGGTTGCCTCCTCCGCATTGCCCTGTGACACACGCACCCCAGATCCAGTGCCAATACCATGATGACTTTCGTTCTGAATCAGGTTGTCATCATTGTCGTCGAGATTGAAAATCTGAAGTTCTGCATCCTGAGTCAGAGTCGACAACGAAAGTCTGTTCCCAACATCGATGTGATCTTTGAAGTCCTCTGGCATAAAGACCTTGCTGGCCGGCTGATGCTTTGCTTGCTCAATGGACTCTCCAAGGTGAATAAGGTATTCACCCTTGTCTCCCTGTGAGATGGGATGCCATTGTCCACCTGCGTACTTCATCTTTTTCTCTTGATAGTCAACCGAAATGCCAAACTGCTCAAGCAAAGGTCTGCCAAACAGGATAGGTGCACCACCATTGATGACATAGAGGAGCACCTTCTGCTTCTCACCGCCCAAGAACGTCGGAACCAAGCAGCAGCGATCAGTCAACTCTCTGTGACTGTTACCATACTTGAAGCCTTTCTTACACTTGAACACCTCAACTTCACTGTTGATGTCCACACCATGTTCCATGAGGAAACGCAGATACTTCCTAATCTGCTTCAGGCTTCCCAAAGCTGATGCTGTTCCACCATCTTGGACTGCAAGATCTTCTCCTTCGGAATCTCCATCATTTTCATCAACTCGCATCTCATCAAGCTGGCTCTCAACCATGTTGATGGGAGTATCACCTTCAGCTGACTGTTCCATCTTCCTCTTCGTTCCTGAAGGCTGTGGGCAGTTCTTCGCTAAGTGCCCGTAGGATCCACACCGGAGACACATCTTCTTTCCACCTGTCGCCGATGAGCTGGAGAGTGCTGCATGGCCACGACTCTTCGCGGATCCTTTCTGTGGCGAACTTCGACTTTTCCCAGAAAACTTGCCTTTTCCACGTTGTTTTCCTTTCTGAGAACCTTTCTTTCCACCACCAAAGCGCTCTGTCTGAGGGCCTTGCACCATCGCCACCACAGGATAGAAGCCACGAGATGTCCGCATCTGATTGAGCTGCGATTTGGCCTCCATGTATGTTGCATACACACTGTCAAACTCATCAACGTTGTACACGGGACCTTGGGAATCCACTTCATCCAATGGGCCTCCACCATCATAGTAGTCTTCTCCCCAATCGGCTGGCTCTTCTGACTCATCTTCACCAAGCCATACTTCCTCTTCTTCAGGCCATTCATCATCATCTTCCTGGGTGACATATGCTGAATCCTTGTATGAAGTCCTGGACCAACGTGACTGTGCATGATCCAGTTTCGTGTCTTGCCCAATGATGAAATTCATAGCCTTCATCGTTCGATCTAACGTCAGATTGCTCTCGCCCAACTGGGTTAAAACTAACTGTCGCTGTTCTTTCGAAAGCCCTGATCGACGGAGAAACCACCAAGCACGAACCTTCTCCGGAAGCTGAATCTTGTGCGTGTTTGTCAGACGCCTTTCAACTCGCATGAACTCGGTCTGGTAATCCTGAACTGTCTGTCCACCACGACGCTGCAAGCCAATGAAAAATGACTCGAAGTCCGATGGAAGTTCAGTGATCGGCTCATATTTGAAGGTTGCATCCAAACGTCCAAACACCTTGTCGTAAGCATCCGTTGATGATAGCTCTTCCACCGTCAAATCTTCGACAACGTCCCACGCCCTTCCGGCCAACAATGTAACAATGTTGAACACCGTTTCCGACTGTCGTTTTGCTATCTTCATCTTCGCAGAATAGATGTCACACCTCTTGCGAAACTCTCGGTAGTCAGCTTGTCGGCCACTGAACGTCGGGACATAATTGTCAGCCTTTCCGGTGTATGTCGAATCTTCCGCCGACTGTCCCGATGCAGATGCTCCTTTGCCAGTTTCTTTCGGTGGCATGGCGCAGCTTTCAGCACGAAGGTCACTCGGCTGTCAGCTTGGGATGCAAATCAACAGGAGTTCCTATGGGACCACAAAACCGTTATGCCGTGATGTCCGGCTCCGCTACCAACAACAAGTTTCCCAAAACTCACAAGGTTTCTGGGGTTCAACCAATCCAAACCAACTATGTAAGAGGCGTAGCTCTTTTGCTCCTGATGACCGCGGATCCCACCCATCTTAAGCCAGGCATGCATCGTGAAACATATATCTTAGATATGAAGTGTTCAGCTGACACTTGACATTAGATATATAGTAGTCTATCCTATCCATCATAAACTGCAACTGCAGATCTATACTTCAAATTGCTAGTGCGTCACAACTTAGATCTGACAAACAACCGGCACCTCGAGGCATGGCATCACCAAGAGAAGGTGCCATGGCGGGGAGGGATGCTGGATGCTCAACACCCCAAATCCATGGTATTGATGCCACCGTGGTACCCTTGTGGTGCCCTTCATGCCTTCTAGCTCTTGGAAACTTACAGAGAGAAAATGATGCCATGATGCAATATGATGCATGCCTCAATTCGCATCTTTTGGAACGGGCCATTGCTACGGAAATACCCTCTTCAATCAAGTTACATGGATAGCAATCAGATCGCCATCGCTGGATGGTTGACGCAGCAATTTGAAGCAAAAATCCTGCGGATTTCAAAAATTCGAAAGAATTCGACTGCAGCCACCCTTCCTTTCACTTGTGACTGCTTGTGACTGCTTTCTGCTTTGGGGCAGCCGATTTTCACTGCCAAAAGCGCATCACTTCAAGTATCCACCTTCCGAAGCGGTCTGGACTATCAGCTTGAAGGTAAGATCCTCAGCAAAGTTTTGGTTAAAATCACGACTTCCCCAAGGGCTCCAAACCTCTGACCTAACAGAAGAGCTCGCGGCTCGCGTTCTTTTTTTGCTCAGCTCTTCAAAGCCTCATAGAGGCAGAATCCTAAGCATGGATCTAGCTGTGAAACTCAAACTTCGAAATACTTGACGAGGTACTTTCACCTCCGCTTTTTATAGGTCACTGAATGAACCTGACGGGTTTAAAAGAAAAAAAAGAGAACTCTTGGAAGCGGACCCTGATTCAGACCAGATGACCAGCCGATGTATCTCCGAACGGAGGTGCATGCGATCAGCCATCATGGCAATTCCACTACTAAAACCACTGCAAATACACAAATAAACCACATCTAACACTTAGATATTGGTCACTGGATGTTCCTTGATCTAGTCCCTGATTGGCAAAATGACGCTTCCAATCAGAAAGTCATCAGCTTCCGCTTGTCATTAACCATCGGACAAATGCAGCGTAATCGACAGTTCCATCCTGACATGTTTGGAGCTTCCAGGCAATTCCGCGGAATTTTTGCCAGCAAGCTGGGCTCAAACAAGAACGAGGCATTTCACGAGAAAGCGCCTATGTATGTGTACTGTTGCGTGTGTACACAAATGGACATGCATACAAATACTGATTCGGGTACTGTGATTTTATCACCCAGGTATAACACATGGAACAAGAGAAAAAAAGGGGGATAGAGAAGGACTGATCGTTAGTGTATTTTCCTATGTGCGTGAGCGTCGGCCTGAAAAATCATCACTGACCTTTAAGGCTCTGTGTGATCCTTTTGACATCCTTTGACCTACAGCACATCCCTGAAGTCCTCCGATCCATGGTTCGAGGCAGAAATGGCTTGGGTCAAATCATAGACATCCATTCCCAGCAGCTCGAAGAACATGCACCTTGGATGACCAACTGAAACAAATCAAAAAAAATCTCAGTACGCTAATGTCAGGGATGTGATGAAAGTCTTTAGACTGTTTAGGCTGGCTGGGACTCTCACAGTTTTCCCGGGCTGATCCTACCAGTCTTTCCCACGTCCAGCAGCTGCAGATGCTGTGTGACATATTCCTCAGTGTTTCAAGACTTCGTGGTTGCTAGAGTAATGCCGCGAAGGAGAATCTCTAGGCATCTAAAGGCACAGAAATGCCACAACAATCAATGATCATCTCTTTCTCTCTCAATTTGATTCAATGATTTGTCCCACTTCAATGGGTTCACTACGTTTCACCGTTTCACGGTCACGTCCGCAGATGTTGGCAACGGCAACTGCTGCTACAACTTCAATGAGATTTTCGGCAAGGCACAACGACACGCTCCTAGCCAGAAATAGGGGAGGCTGATTCGATTCGAACATATTCCAACTCTTTCCTTTCCTGTTCCTCTGGTTGTTCCCCTTTCATTATGATTGTTCTTGTTGGTGTTAGATTCTTCTGCTGATTGTTGTTCTTGCTGTTTTGGTAGCTCAAAGCAAGTGATGGACACATTCACCACAAAGAAAAGGCCGGTGACGCTTGATTACATAGGTCACAGGTGCCCTCTTATCACTGCTAGAAATCCTTCCAAATCTGTCAACAGCCCAGCTCCTGCTTTGCGGGATCTGTCGGGTCAAAGTCGCTTAAGCCCCTTGTCACCTGCTTTGAGATTCAGAAATCATCATGCTTGCCGAATGAATCATAACTTTTTTTGGATGCCCTTTGCTCGGCAAGTCCCACCTGCATCTCTGTCTCGCAGCCAACATGGCTACTGCTGCTTTCAGGTTCATGAGGCTTGACCTTGTCGAGGGTTGTGAATTAAGTTTTGTTTTTCCTCCTAAATCTCCAGCTGTTTGCTGAGTAGATTTCTCCACTTTCCCCTCAACAAATGGTGCGACTCCCAGAAAGGTAGTACATATAGTAAGGGGCTTAAGAAACCATAGAAGTTTGTGCCATGAACTTTGATCCCAGGGCATAAAAAAAAACAACCCATGCTTTGTGCACTGTTCAACTACCTGTCAGCTTCCTTGTGTAAAAGGTATAGTAGCAAACACAGGAACTTTCAGTAATTTTTTGCCCCCGGCGCCTCCTCCTTTGCCAGCCGTTCTCCTGACATCAAGGTAACGAGATGGCAACGAGCCACTTTGCCATCTCGTTTACATCATCTCCCTCCAAATGGTCAGTCACATGTTACGGATGTTGCATCATTGTCCTGCAACTTCGACTGTTGGTGTTTGTTTCTCTTTGGTGGCAGCTCCACATTCGCCGCTTCCTGCACCAAGGGAAGATCCATGGTGAATTCTTTGCACTCCATTGAGGCATCTCTCATCATATCACAAATGCTAAGGACATTCACCTTTCCATTAGCAGCCTACGCAACTCCTTTGAAACAAAAAAAATGTTTCACTCTTACCACTTGAGGAAATTTCTGCCACTCAAAACACCATCCACCGTCCTGGATCTTCTCCCTTGGCAGCCGATGCTCTAGCCTAGTGATGATGAGCGCATATCAAGAGTGATCTGGAATTTACCAGGACAGTCACACCAGTCCAAGACATGTCTTGAAGATATTGATATTTCGCCAATATTCTGTTCAATTTTTGAAGTTGCATTTGAAGAACCAAAAGACCCTCCACTACCAAAACGCGCCTCCGGAACTGATGTGCTTTCCGTTTTGATGCCTGCGGTTCCTGTCAGGTGCAAATGCGAGCTATGCCTGTTTATGTACGCCAGTGAAGGGTAAGTTTCCTACCATTTTTGAGCATTATTAGGTCTTTTTTTTTCTCCCGACCTTTTTTCTTATCATAATTTGTCACTGTTTTCCTATTTGCGATCTTTCGGCCATGATGAACCAGTGTATCATGTCCAATATTTGCACGCAAACGATGGACCTATCATTGGACTTGCGACTCTGTAACTTACAACCCTCTATATGTGCCCTTTTAACGTACAACCCTATTATTGTGGATACAGATATGATATAGAAGTACATTTGTGCTGGCTGGGATAGAAAAAATAGAATTATTTCTCAGAAATTAGAAACAATGATTTCGAAAAGGGATCTGAAGGGACAGCTATTATGACACGTCCACACCCCGAGAATTGAGCGATCAAATGTGCAACCTGAAGCCTGGATTCTTCACACACTCTCGCAAATACACAAGTCTAGACTTCAATCAATCTTTATTTTGTGAAGATTGATGAGGCTTTTCCAAAAGCTGAAGACTGAAACTCCTTCTGTATTTCTCTCGTTCCCAAGCCTCGATGCATTTCCAGCGCCAAAATCTCTGACACCTGCTCTAGCAGCTGAGCCAGCTCCGAGTCAATGGTGGCACGAGGAGCTGCCTGGGTGCACATGGGACAGGAAAGAAAGTACGGCGAGGAGACATCCAACCTTAACATACCTTAACATCAAAGTCATATAGCTGGCAATTTGACTGTTCTGACTGTATTCCAACCAAGGTGGGGATGGAAGAAACATGTGCTGTAGGATGGAAAGGCAGTCCCCATGCCTGGTGCGAAGCTCCACCCTCACGGCTCTGTGAGCTATGTCCTGTCGATTCTTCCATCCCAATCCCATCCCTGGTCTTTGCCAAGTTGCTCCTTCATGGCGCTCTGTCTCCCATAGTCTTCAAGATGTATACATAAATAATAACGATTTATAATAATACATCATCAATATAGCATGTCCCCTCAGTACATCTTATCCAAAATTGATAGAACGCAACGCCCTGTCCTGGACCAACGCCATCCATGGCCATGGACAACAACTGGACCAACTCCGCTCCAGAGTCCTCACTGCGAAGATCTTCAGGGATGGCCTCCCAAACCCAGAAAAGCAAACCAAACCTGGAAACTCTAGGTTGTGTAGAGATGCATATGGGTGAAACTAAATAGTTCAATCAATCTATGCAGAATGCAAAGGTTACATTGCATGAGGTGTGGGCTACACTCTGCATGGAAAGCAGTCAACAAAATTCAAGGCCTTCTCTTCCTGCACCTGAAGTTCAGGCTCTGGAACCTTTCAGCGAAGGGGCACAGCTTTGTTCAGAATTGCCAGCGCACAAGACAGCTGTGTTACACTATGCCATCACAAGATGCAAGTCATGTGCAACCACATCGAACATTTCAATACATTTCATGCAGCACATCCACAGCATCCTCAAATGTTCTATTCTTTTCCCTGCGTCACCTCCTTCTGTGACCAAGCAACATGTTTGGCCTCAGCACTTTCTGCAGGTAGGACTTCGTCTTGCTTTGCAGCCTGGGTTTCCGCAAGAGTTCACAAGTTTGACCCGATGTCACGTCAAATTTGAAGACTCCACATATCATCCGCATGTCTCCGCTACATTTGTCGTGTGTGTGTGTGTATCTAAGATATTTGCACCTCAAACACTTGACAGAAGTAAGATAAGTAAGGTCCTTGGCCATGCTTAACCTATGTCGTGCTGAACTTGGCTGAATTATGAACATTCGTGCAGTAGGGAGACCGAATCGTCCACAGTTTTCAACGGCGGAGGGTTCTCCTCGAACGCCTGTGCAGGCTTTGATGATCTTTGATGTTTTGAATTGAGAACACATATCACATGTCCAACAACATCAAGTGAAGATCAGAAGTCAGTACAGCCGCTTGGTATCTTTGGATGCCCTTAATGGATTAGGTGTGGGCTACACTCTGCATGGAAAGCAGTCAACAAAATTCAAGGCCTTCTCTTCCTGCACCTGAAGTTCAGGCTCTGGAACCTTTCAGCGGAGGAGCACAGCTTTGTTCAGAATTGCCAGCGCACAAGACAGCTGTGTTACACTATGCCATCACAAGATGCAAGTCATGTGCAACCACATCGAACATTTCAATACATTTCATGCAGCACATCCACAGCATCCTCAAATGTTCTATTCCTTTCCCTGCGTCACCTCCTTCTGTGACCAAGCAACATGTTTGGCCTCAGCACTTTCTGCAGGTAGGACTTCGTCTTGCTTTGCAGCCTGGGTTTCCGCAAGAGTTCACAAGTTTGACCCGATGTCACGTCAAATTTGAAGACTCCACATATCATCCGCATGTCTCCGCTACATTTGTCGTGTGTGTGTGTGTATCTAAGATATTTGCACCTCAAACACTTGACAGAAGTAAGATAAGTAAGGTCCTTGGCCATGCTTAACCTATGTCGTGCTGAACTTGGCTGAATTATGAACATTCGTGCAGTAGGGAGACCGAATCGTCCACAGTTTTCAACGGCGGAGGGTTCTCCTCGAACGCCTGTGCAGGCTTTGATGATCTTTGATGTTATGAATTGAGAACACATATCACATGTCCAACAACATCAAGTGAAGATCAGAAGTCAGTACAGCCGCTTGGTATCTTTGGATGCCCTTAATGGATTAGGTGTGGGCTACACTCTGCATGGAAAGCAGTCAACAAAATTCAAGGCCTTCTCTTCCTGCACCTGAAGTTCAGGCTCTGGAACCTTTCAGCGGAGGAGCACAGCTTTGTTCAGAATTGCCAGCGCACAAGACAGCTGTGTTACACTATGCCATCACAAGATGCAAGTCATGTGCAACCACATCGAACATTTCAATACATTTCATGCAGCACATCCACAGCATCCTCAAATGTTCTATTCCTTTCCCTGCGTCACCTCCCTCTGTGACCAAGCAACATGTTTGGCCTCAGCACTTTCTGCAGGTAGGACTTCGTCTTGCTTTGCAGCCTGGGATCTTGCGGATGATGGATCAACAAACTGCGCGGCAAGAAGGATGTTGAAACTTACTTTGAAGCCCAATGTGCTGAGGTGACAAGCTGAAGTCAAGGCAAAATGCGTAATCGATTGTAGGTGTAGGAATAGGTAGTCAGGAACAAGTACCAAATAATGTGGGGTTATGATGAATATAAACGGGTACTGTAGTAGATAAAGTGGGCTCAATCCCCTTGAAAAAGGGGGTAGCACATAGAGTGGTCCAACTTTTTGACGGCTGACTCTTGAGACTTTTGTCCCTATTGCAACCTCAAGTTCTGATCAAGTTCTACACCAAATCTTGAATGATCTTGATGATCTCTGTCAATTTGGCATGCCATGAGTTTATTCACTACCCTCCTGAATCACCAAAGGACATAACAGGAGATAGGGGCAGCAAGCATGAAGCAAGCATAAAGCAAAATCCTGTACATAGTCCAATACAAAATCCAGTCCATAATCCCCAATACGTTTTTGAATACATCATCAGTCGCAAATAAAGATTCTCTTCATTGTCTGTCAATTGCCAAACCTTATTTACTACCCCTTGATTGTTTGGGGGGGTATTAATCACTACCCCAGATTAGTATGATAGTATCAGCGTAGTAATTTCACATCATTTCTCCATCTTAATGCATTGTGCTGAGTTCTGTCTCTCCCATGAACTGATAACTGCAAGTTTCTGAAATAATAAAGCCAAAGAACCGAAGACTCCAAAGCCATGGCCTCTGGCAACTCCACATTGCCCCGGCCCTGGGCATTTTTTTCGCTGAGGGAAAATGTCATCTGCCCATCGCTGGCCATGAGCATCGGATCTTCGGCCTTGCCCAGGTCTGAAGGTACATGCGGAGCATGCTGCAGCATGATACCATGGTAAGTCGATAAATCTGAGATGGCTTGTGAAGGACAACCTTAACCCTCCCAGCTGGCTCCTGGGCCAAAGAAGGAGACACCTCACAGGAGAAACATCCAAGAATGACAAACTTCAACGTACTATCGTTACAAAATGTTACAAGAAGCCTGCAACCTAGGCACTCCAGCTTGGCTGCGTGCTGTCAATGGCGTTGGTGTCTGCGAGGAGTCATCATCAACGTTGTGCATCAACCACCTTAGTTAAGAAGCCACGGCTCATGTTCAAACAGAATTGCACAAGATATACGCGGATATGCGACTAGTTCCATTTAGCTTCTTTAAGTGGTTTACTGTAGTTTCCCCTGCCCTCCAAGTTCCAAGATCACGTGACTGAATAGCCTTGGCCATGTAAGCTGGATCCTTCTGTTCCCTTGTTGGTGGCGGTAGTGGCGGAGGTTCCAGGAGAAGCAGCTGTTCGAGGTATCTGCGGATGCCGGAGGGGCAACAAGAAAGTACATACCGGAAACAAATCAAAATTGACCCTGCTGTTCTTCCCCAGCGGCCCGCCATCTGTGATATCCTTAAAAATGAAAACGGATCAGAATGGCACCTGCTATCCTCAAGTTTGGACAAGGCCAGGCGCTTACACTGAAAAGACCTTGGACGAAGCCATACAAAAATGCGGCGTTTTCGGAGTGCCCAGAAGCAAACCCAGCATGCTAAGGAGGACCAAATGATGAAGTTCTGAATTTGGTGGTAAAAGCCATGTATCCCTCGAAAGCTGAGTCGAAGACCTTTTCTCTTGCTCTACCCTTTCGATTTACGGTCAGCTGATCTAGCCTGCTGTGGCCGATTCCTAATTTGGAATGTCATTCCTATCCTTAACTTAATAGCAAGCGTTTGCCATGGAGGGGTGCTCCTTACCAGGCTTCACCCTGCAGGTTGATCGCACAATCAACAGCCAAAGCACGCGGAGATGTCTATGGCAGGATCGCTTGTTGCGGTTTCACCGGAAACATGCAGCCAGTGCCTTAGCCAAGCGGAGATTGAACCCCCCAATGGGTCGAAAACGCCGTGATGACCTAGTCGCAAACCTAACACAAGAAGAGGACGTGATGGGACATGGCAAAACCCTTATCCTAAGCCAAGTGAATCAGCTAATTATCAAACTCCATCGGCTGTAATCCAGTGGTATGGTTCATGTAACATACCACCGCGTCCGCACATCCGTTGATACATCGACCCAGCTGTGCAGCTCCAGTGGCCCTGGAGATATTAGCTGCCAACTGGACAGTTGCTTCCGCTCCTCCACATCCTGAGATTCCCACAGCGCACCACAATCATAACCAGTGAAGGGCCATCGCAATAGATAACTACTTTCCAGCCCCATCAAGAGAGATGATATCACAAGGGAGTGTTTGATTTCATGCTTCCGTCCATTCCAGCCCGTTGATTTCACGCTAAAGTTGCCGTTTGCACTCAGTTGAAGTTGTCAAGTGGCGATCTCTTCTCGTTGGCCAGCAATCATCTGCACCTAGGGGAGTATGGCACCATGGGACTGCTTGACTGCCTAAGGGAAGGGAAGGTCAACAACAACAACAACAACAACAACAACAACAACAACAACAACAACAACAACAACAATCAAGCTTGAAATCATGTTCGACTGAATGGGAAAAAAACACCACAATTGAGGAGGCGGCTCGCCACGAACTATCCAATTCCACAAGGCTTTTGCAAAACCTTCATGCAATCCAAGCAACTCACAGCACTGTTGGAGAAAATTGTGCAGGTGGGAATTTATGTGTGCTAAGTGCTAACATGTTCTTTCCTCCTTAGGAACTCTTTAGGAACGGGTCTCAACTCATGGTGTCTGACAAATTCACTCGGCATAGCACCCCTCCACAAATGTGCACTAAGATAATCCGGAATCCTCATATGGCCCACATTAAGGCAACACAAGACGATTCAGCATAACTGAAATATGTTCTATGAACTCATACGGTACGATCACGATAGTGAAATATACTATGTATTAGTTACATACTGAAAAAATAGAATACGATAATATCATTAGAATACATAGTAGGTCTCTAATGTACGGATGGCATGTGTAAGTGTGCCACAAAACGTCTATCTCTGCTCGGTGTCGATGGTCAACTCGTTTCACCAAGGCCAGCACACAGCCGTCTCTTGCAGTGCCAGCTCCAATGGATGCCGCCAAGTGGTCGCCCTGCAAAAGTTCGCCATGTTTCTCTCATGACTCTGAAATGTTCCTGCATAAACTTGGCCATACGTTTGAGTCGCCAAAAGGTGTGGTCAAACGGGTGCCGTCCTTGTCACTGGGTTCAAAAAGAAGAGCTTCCCCTTGGAAGTGCGGAAGGTGACCTGGGTTCCAATCCACCAATTCTTCGGACGTGGACCAAGTCGTCAAATCACGAATCACAGCCAAGGCGCCCAAGGTTTGGGCAAGGACAGCTGGGGAAGCAAATCCTTAGAATGGATTTGCAGTGGGTTAAAAACCTAAAGGTCCTGGAAACGCAGAACTTTCCTCCATATTCCTCTTGCCTTTTTTTGGGAGTGCAGCGAGAATATTCAATCCAAGAATGTTTTGACATGGACATTGCTGCTTCTGTTCTTCTGTTAGAACCCTGTGTCCTGCAATTTACGATTGTTCAAGAACCTAATGTTGCACATGATCAGATCAACACCTCCTGGTCACAGGCCCCAAAAAATCCCTGCAATCTTCCTAAGGCTGCAACTCCAATCAAGCGCTCAGCCGCTTTCCGCGGACGCTCTAGCTTGGACAAGCTCTTTTGGACACAAAGCTCCACATCTTTGGCTGTCCTTGGAGCACGGTTGATACCCATGGAACAGGTGTTGAGCATCAACTTCAAGTGGGACAAGCTGGACAGTGAACTAGCGGAGCACAAACCCCAGATCATCCTACATCTTCCTGCGTCACTTGATTTGACTGGCTTGTTGCCACGACTCCATCCAGTTGCAGTAGGTGAGGCAGCCGTTGGCTCTTTGGATAAATCAACTCCTTGTACTGCCTGTTGTCCTGCGAAACTGCTCGGTGCAGGAATAGCTCAGATCCAAACATCCCAACATGCCATGTCTTGATTTATCCAAGTCGCTGCTATCGATTGTTGCCACGGCTGTCACCTTGGAGAAGATTGATTTCTTGACCCGCATCAAACTTGAATTCTGGCTTTCATGGAAAGATTGGAAAGATTGGAAGGGGAGAAAGAGTCGTGCATAATTGTATGAAGGATTATATAATCTATGATCCTTTGAAATTGCAAAATCAAATGTTTTTATATCTGGCAAGAATCAAAGTTATGAAAGCTGCCTGTGCGTGTGTCCGTACATTCGCATTCGAATGGCAGGTGAAGGTTTCTGGATGGTTCCCAGTAAATTTGCAGGGTGAATTTGGAAACCTCTAGCATTACAGTAGATATAGACATATGTGCAAAAAGTGAAACTATTGACCTCTGACTATAGCGGACCCACGGCACCTCATTCCCTTCCGGTTTTCCATCTCCAGCACTGGAAGGTCTCTTTTCCTGCACCAATGCCCATGATATATCAAGCCATTCTGGAGAACTGTCTGTGCGACAAGTGACCCAGCAAATGTCTAAACTCCCTTTGCAGGCTGCCTTTGGCTGCAAGGCAAAGCTCTGAATGGCTTCCTGAAGCTGTTGAGACAAAACCTTGGCCCGGTTCGCTGCAAGAGGCCCTACAGATTGGACAAGGGCCTGGGATTTGTTCAAGTTGCTAGCCGACATCCCCTCGTGGCATCCCCAAGAATGTCTGATGCGCAGTTTAGTCGCCGGATCAAGTGCACTACGATCAGCATTTCCGGGATTTTTTGAAGACCTCTTGTCCTGCGGGAAAGGTCAAGCAAACCAAATGTCATCCCGAGTGAAATTGGTGGCCCTCGTCATGTTTCACAACTCATTTTGCCAACAAACTTGTGCTTCAACAAGCCTACATGTACAAATGTAAATGTAATGCAGTAAACACACTTCAATAGCAACTTCATACTTACGTGGCCTTTGGCTGCGAATCGAAGCTTTGGATTGCTTTCTGCAGCTGCTGACACAGGGCCTCAGTCAACCCCATGCTCTTGTGCAGTGACTGAGGGTTGCTCATGTCAATCTGAGGCTTGTGCAGGATCGGTCTTGAGCCTGGTCTTGGACTGCTTGAGAGTTGGCTATCAGTTAGATCCAGTGATCCCGTGACACCCACTGAGCCCACTACAGTACTGCTAGCGCTTGGGGTGGTGTGGACTTCATGATGCTTGCCTCCAATTGGGGGAGAAGTATTGGCTCTTGGGAGAAGGCTTTGTTGGTAGGCTTTGCACTCTGTATCTCTTCATCTATATATGGTGATGTACAAAAATCATATCATGGCAACAGGTGGACAGGTGGCCATCAAATCAAGTCGTTGGAAAGCTTGACTGCAGCACCACACGCTAGCCTCCTCTCCAAAGGTCTCGTAGCATGCGCCATCATATTCTTTGGCACTGCTGTGAGGTTGGAAAGTGCTTTTCATGGACATCATTACTGTAGATATCATGTACAGTATCATATGTTGGCTATCCCTGGCAAGTCTCCTGCATCTACCAAGCACTCCCATCTGCTGACGAAATGTGAGTTATGTGAAGTAGCGATTCCCCAGCTGACTTATAGCCTACACTTCGATTTCAACGCTATCAGCTCTTGCATCTTGGCTTGGAATAGACTCGGGGAAGCTTGGCACCGGCAATGAGTTTTCCATAGCTTTCCATGTGATCATGCATCTAGCACCTCTTGATCCAACAGCCCAAGCATTTCTGGACCCATCTGACTGCACAACAACACCAGCTTGAAAAAGCAAAACAAAGGACTGCTGGAAGGATGGGATCAGGCAACGAAGATGTGCCCTGCAAAAACTAGGGCATTATCCACTTTGCGACTTTACCAAACTCTGAAACTTAGAACCAGGCTTCTGATAGCCTTAGTGGAAGCACCAAAGAAGCTTGCCTGGGATTAGTTCACCTTAAACTGAATTGTCTGAGGTACCAGCGACATGGTGGAAGGCAGGCAACCTGCCTTATGCCTTTCCTGAGAAAGGGGCATTGATTAATACCTTCTCCCCTTTGGAACTGCATCACCGTTTACCAGAGTCACGGCATAAAAACGCCGCACCTTCCAATCAGCTTGTTGGCACTCGCGGCTGCAGTAACGGACCTGCCACTCCAACAAAGGCACGCCGTGGCAGACCCACATACCGCCATGGCATTCAAAAATGCAACTTGCCGAAGATATCACAAGAACCTTGGATAAGATTCTCCCTTCCATTTTTCCACACCACAGGTCGGCTTGGGTTTATTGCTTAGCAGCTAAACCATTGCTCGATGGGTTGCACTTGGAACTCAATCTGTGGCCTGCTTACACCGACCACAAGCAGCTGGACTTGCCTGTATGGACCATCAACACCATGGACATCAGCAATCTCTCTTGATATTTCCATGCTGCATCTCAGCTTTTCAAATCCCAAAATCTATGTACCAGTTAGCATGTGGACTTGCATTACATGGCATGTATTATTAGATACATATGAACTGGCCTATGGTTGGCTCATGGTTAAGGTTGGTGGTTTGTTTTTGGTACCATCAGAAACATCTTGAGGCTGCACCTGAAGAGGCGCAGTACAGCGTCCACAATGGTTCTGCCTTGGATTACGGTGAAAATGGTTGTGTAAGTATAATTGTAAAAAAATATGGAAATAATAAGCACATATATGTCGAAATGGCATGGTTGTTTCCATATTTCCGTCTGAGGTCTGCACAAATCTGCCAACCATTCTTTAAGCATAGCAACGCGTTCTCCGGTGCCAGCCACCTGCTGATCCAACAGGGAAGCTCATCGCAGATTCCTCAAGAGTTTTGCCACTGGCCTTTGCCACAGTGTCGCCCGTGGCATCAAAAATTGGCAACAGGAAGTCTTTCAGCCTTGGATCTCAAAATTGAATAAAATTGATGCTTTGACTGACCTCTTGGACAGGACTCTTCCATGAGAGGAGTGAACTTCTGAAGACTTCGAATCCACATTTTCCAATGCTCAGAAGATCGTCCTCTTGAAGTCCTGCAGTCCAAGTCCAAACTGCAGCCCCGCACAAACGCGATCCCACACAACGTAAGTCCTTGAAAAGGTGCAGCAAAACGACACTGCAAGACTGGGTGACTAAGAAGTGATACTGCAGACTTGCAAATACAATGATACAAGGATCTCCCATTGCAACAGAAGGTTTTGGGCCAAATTTTTTGCAAGGCTATGCATTGGTCGGGGTCGCCAACGGTGGCCTTCTGTGAGCACACGTTACGCGTTCATTCTTCGCTGCTTTGCGCGAATCCCCGAAAGTACCTGGAACAGTGGGCATGTTCTGGCACTGTTCCCTTTTGCTCGCGAAATTGTAGGGCTTAGCTGATGCAGCAATGAAACGGTTTAACCGGCTTCGAGGAACTCCTCATCGTCGTTGGCAATGTTGGAATTCTGGGCTGCATGCTGTGCATGTGTTTGTGGATTCGCACCAACCACTTCGGGATTTCGAACAGGAAGCAGTACAGTATCATATCACAATACTCTTGCCTAATCAAACTGCGCTACACCATGATACATCAAATAATCTCCAAGTGTGGTGCGTATCCCTTCCAACTCCTACCTTTGGTACAAGAGAGGAGGGCGTTGAATGGCGTTGATTGTCCATCAATTTTCGTCAAATTATCCTGCATCAGATTTTGCAGAAGAATCACTCTTACAATCATCTTGCTCACCTCCACTGTTGCTACTGTTGCTTCCAGAACTCTTCTTGGAGCCCAAGCTCAGACCAGACAAATTGCTTCCCAACATGCTGCTTTTCAACGTTTTCCGGGCAACAACTGCAACCTGAGAGGACCCCAAAAGCAGCCAAGAAAATCACAGGAGTGGCACCCCCAACCAGGACCGGAAAAAGAATGATACCAGCATAGACCCCAAACAGCCCAAGTAAATCAATTTAATCAAATAACACTCACAACAACCTTGCTTTTTGGCTCTTCTTGCGACGCTCAATCCATGTCAGGCTTTGTTTTGCTCAAGCCCCATGATACACATCTGAGATACACAGGAAGATAAACACAAAGACATCACGAAGACATGAAGAAGACATGTACAACGTAGACCATACACAGAAAGCCAAATCCGCGCCCAACCCAAGCCAGCGCGCCCAAACCCCACGCCCAACCCAGCCCAGCGCGCCCAGCACGGCCAAATCCCACACCTGACCCAGCCCAGCGCGCCTAGCAGAGCCAGATCTGCGCCCAACACAGCACAGCGCGCCCACCAGTGTGGCCCGTCTCTTTTTTCTAAGATAGAACCCCACAAGTAAACCTGTTTGGGGAAAAATGCAAAAACACATATCAAATATCAATCAAATATCAAGTGTCAATACCTGTCAAAAAGAAAATTTACCCAGGTAACAGCTTTCTGGAATTTCTTCATCATGATCTCAATGCGTTCTTCTTCACTAGCTCCATTGCCATGTACTTTTTCACGAGGCCAAGGCATGGCAGGGCTCGTTGATCCACCAAATCGTTGAATGGATTCCCGGTTCTGTGGATGGAGCTTGGCAGACTCCAAGAGCTGAATGCCACCCGCCAAACCAATGTCACCTTCACCAAACCTCACGACTCACGGATTTTTTTTGGCACACAAAAAAAACGACACTGGAACAACGGCTGGGTCCATGAAAAACTTATATAGAGTATATAAAGAGTTGAAGAGATACCTCTTGGTCATGTCTATATGTCTAAGTGTATGCATGATCTTTTCATGTGCATTCCAGGCCAGCTGCTCTAAGGGTTCGTCCAAACGAAGCCCATCCACAAATGCCGTCCATGTATTCTTCTTGATATGCTTCAAGAAGTCAACTTCGACCTGCATACGACGAAGACTTGCAAAGCCCACCATGCTAGCATAGATCTCGTTATGAGCGCAACTCAGCTGTGCAACGAAAATGCTGAAGCTTCCCAGGGTGATGGTCAGTAGAAACATGCCCATAGCCACTGTGGACACTGGGGACTCTGCAATGTCGAGCAACTCTGCTTCACTGTTTGTCTTGATGGAGTACTGGAACAAGCGAAGAAGTGCCAAGGGAAAGCTCTGAAAGCTCTCGACATCATTGAGACTAACCGCTTCACATGTCGCAAACATAAGAATGCAAAAACCGACACCGATCATGAGCAGAAAGAGCTCTGGTAACACATTCAGTGCCACAAGGACATATGCATTCATTCTTGCTGAGAGCGTTGCAAGGTCCATGAGCAAAGCCATGAATAAAACAATCACCAGCATTGATATGATGTTGTAGGCTTCGCGAATGCCGCGAGCTTCGGGGCAAAGTTCAGTAAACAAGCCATCACCATCGAAACCACTTGAAGCATGTGGGAAACAATGGAAAATCGGCTCCATACACAAGCTCATTAGCAAGCACATGGCAAGTAGCAGACTTGCTGGCTCCCGCCAATTTTCAATGTAGCGTTGGGGAAGCGGGATGCCACGCACCATTACCAGGTCATTCTCCTCGATGGCCTCGCGTACGTACCGCACGCGGCTACGAATGAAGCCTGGCAGTGCAACCAGGTAGATCAACAAGCGGCATGAGAAGACCTTTGCACGTGGGAAAAGGTGATCTTGCTGCTCAGGATGGTTGAGGACTCCATGACTCAGAACGAAGAGGAGCAGGGTGAAGAACAGCCAAGCATTGTCTAAAACAAACCTTTGCCGCACCATACCAGACCAAATGAGGTCAGTCGTGCAAATGATGAAGGGATGTAAGACAACCTTCGGATCTTTGAGCGTGACCAGGCTCTCAAGAGCTTCCGGAAAACTTCCCTGTGGGTCAACAACCATGTGCTTGACATAGTAGTTGGCCCGCCTCAGCCCATTCTGAGCTAAATGAGACCGCCACATCATGCCATCAAAGAGTGTGTACAGCAGAGTAGTGGCTCTGGTCGCCAGTATTTCTACAAAGTCAGGGTGCCTTTGAAACAAGTCGTCCAATCCATAGTAGTACTTCTCCCTGTCAGCTCGGATTGTCAGCAAATCCTCAATGATCAACTCTGCCGATTTCCAGTTGCCGCTTTCAATGGCCCAAAACAGTGGAGATATGGATTGCGTGCCAACTGCGATGGTCAACACCCATTCAGCCCGAGCTCCTCGGGGAGCACATCCCAAGGCCGAACGCAAGAGATCTTTGTCGTTTTGGTTGATGGCCTTCATCACAATAGTTGATCCCTCTTTGATGGTTCTCACTAACATGCGGGAAACCAAACCCAGCGACCATGCAAAACTGTCCATCACTCCCTCAGCCCCGGAGATTTCGGATTGCAAAGTTTCAATACATGAACTCACGAATGGTCCAAAGTATTCAATAGGCACGGCATAGCCTACATGACGGAGCCCCAAGGCGGAAATCTCATCCACCATGCGGTAGGGATATTTGAAGAGCTCGTGACTCATGTCCAGCACTCGATTCGCAATCAAGGCCAGTCTGGAGGCTGATTGCTTGAAGTGCTCCTGACCTGAAGGGCATCAGTACGACATCTAACGGTAGAAATCATGCAAGGTAGGGCAAGGCGAAAGGTAGCAAGAAAAAAACTTGAAATGTCTTGAAACCTGTGGCTTGACTTGGGTGAACCCTGCCTGCAGGCACAATAGAAAAAAACCTTTCATAGATAGACCATGTAACCTTTTCTCTAAGCTCGTCGGACAAGTTCTCGAAGAAATGCGAAAGCAGTTTCTCTCTCTTTTGGACCCGTCCGATCTGCATTTGAAGGAGTCGTTCCACCTGTTCCCACAGCCAGGACCACGCTGACTCATGTGAAGAGGACCAACCCTTGGGTACCAAGGAACGAAGAGATGCGAGCATCACAGCTTTGAAATCGGACAAGTTGATCTGCTCTATGGGCTGTGTCTTGGCAATCTTCAGTGTGAGAACATCACATTCTTCTTGCAAACGGAAGCTGTTTCCAGCATTCAGGACAATAATGTCGAAGCACTCCAAGATTTCATACATCCACGGCTCAAGTAAATCCATGACTGCCGCATTGAAGCAAAACATGTCATAGAATGTCTTTGGGACATTCTGTTCCCTATCTTGGCGTCGTTTTTGTATCCGTGCTGCCATGGCCTCCTCCTCGGCGATGGCCTCCTGGGAAGTTTGAAGTCTAGAAAGACAACTTGAAAGGAAACTCAATCCACGCCCTACGAGTTACCTACCAAACATTGTAAGAACCCTTCCGAGCATCCGTTCTGTATAATCTATTTATATCATAATAATAATAATAATAATGATAATAATAATTATTATTATATATATATATACATGAAAATGGCCCCAAAAACTCCAACAGTTGGCTCCAGCTCCATGGCTCCTGGTCTTTCTCCACATTCTCTCTCAATCTGTCTTTCTCTTTGAGTTCCCGGGCCTGGCTTAAACTCAAACTTCATCACAGGGTACAACTAGGATTCCTTTCGCTGAGAAGGCTGAGAATGAAGCCCAAAGTTGGAAACAATCCCTTACCACGCCTCTTGCCGTGCCTTTTCCCTCGCTTCCCTCTGCTTCTGCTTGGTCTGGTCCCTTTCTCGATTTGCTTCCTCCCAACTTTCACTCAAGATCTTCACCCGATCCGCAAAATGGGATCGGATGTAAATCAGGGCACCCCCAATGTAGTTCAACACGCGCAGGATTCCAGTAGTCATTTCTTGGGTCAAATTTGCACCAAGTTCATTTCCCATGAGTTCCAGGATTGCATCCCGGATAACCTCTACACGGGATATGCTCAGGTCCAAATTCAGATGCTTGAAACCCAAGATGTCTACCTTGGATGTACATTCAAAATGTGTGGCACAAAGTCATGTTTAAAAAAGACATCCAAACTGCATCGGTACTCGCGTACGTTTGCCTGTCCGATATCCCGACCGTTCATCACTCTTTATCTCTCTTTTTTGTATGCATGAACACCTGCACGACTACATCCAAATGCATTTAAATATAAAAATTCAAAAACAGGAGAATCGGAGCGCAATGACTGTACATAAACAACTCTATGCTAGATCATACTGCTAAACTGCTAAACTATACCCTCGTGCAGGTGAACTATGATATTGACCAACCTGAATGAGTATTGACAAAACTGGCATTTCTACCTAATCCAGAGGCCGTTTAAGTGACTTGCCGAAATGAAGATGTGGAAAATACAGCATCTTGAATATATACTACAGTACCCCTTTCGATCCCCTCATAACACATGGTCAAAACTCAAAACCAAGCAACGAGATTCTTAACATCTTGTGGCTCTGTGAGGCTGTTGATGATCTGATGTATGCCTTCTTGCAGCCTCATAGATGTAACTGCCCTAGGCATAGTGAAGAGTGTGGTCAGTGTGGGTGATGCATCAATGATGGCATCATGCAGTGCTTCTCCTGCAACTTCAATGGATTCGTAGCATTGCAAAAACATTTCCCAAGCCTCTTGAGTCTCCGCAGCCTGTTGCTGGGTCATCTCAAGTAGATCGAAGGAATGGACGTTCAGCTCCACCACCTCCTCTTCCTCCGTAATGGCCATATCGACCTGCATCCTGGCAAAAAGACAGGGCCTTGTGCCCTGTAGCCACGGAGCTGGGAACTTGCTGGAAGATATCAACAAAAGAAGTCTAGTGTTATAATGTGCAAACCTTGGCTACCTCCCATGATTGTAAGGGATATTTAAAAGCATCACACCTCTGTATTCCTGTGCAACTTAAAATTCCACGGATCCATACTATTCAATATGGCTAGCTCGAGCAAAAGGAGCGGCGAGATTTGACTTTCAACGATGCAACATTTGCAGCCAACTATGAACATGCAATCCCCTAGCAACCTGAATGATGCTTCTGCCATGCATACCAAAATCTCTATACTCACCAGTGAGAATGTCTGATAGAGAAATGCGTTTTTTTCCCGGACATCCAACGGCTTCTGTGATGTGGATATGCACATAATAATTCACCCACCTATACTAAGCCTCATCTGGGAGGTCCCTTGTTTTATTGACCCAGCATTTAACGCATCGGAAGTTTCTGGAAGTTTTCATATTGGCTTCCCACCTGAATCGCGTCAGGTCGATGTGCCAAGGCCCGGTGACCGTTCGAGAGCGCCTATGGGATTGGCAGCTTCGGGTGTGAGGTGGGTGACAGTATCTGTATGCGTTTACATATGCAGATATGTATATATATATATATAGAGAGAGAGAGATATGTACCCACAAGAATAGGAAAAGATACAAATCGTACCTCTAGGACTCTATGGTTGTCTACATTTTATGTATATATATATAATATGTATATATATATATATATACACCTCAACAATCATACCATACACATGTACAAACTTCTGATTTAGAGCCACCAGCGGAAAAATGCTTTCCTTTGATTTGGCCGCACGGCTGGCCTGGCTTCCTTTAAGTTTTCTTAGTGACTTTCAAGGATTGAATTCCAACCTGATCTCAATCATTTTTGCACCGTCAATGCCATCTATGTTTAGAAGGAGGCCAGTGGTGGCACTAGAAACAAGAATAGACTGTAGACTATACATGCTGAAAATCCATGAAAATCCAATTCTTGCAAAGGCTGTCGCCCGGCCTACAGCAGTTCATTACATCTTAGACCCTTTCACATCTGCAGGATGATGTATGGAACCAGTATGGACCAATAGACCAATAGTCAGTAAACCCCTGGCAAAAACACCACCATTTTGCCCATGGCCCCAAGGGTGCAACAAGAGTTTTTTCGCACCTTCGGAATGGCACCTTGGCTTAAAATCAAACGAAACTGACAGCTGCTTATATCGAGCCGCAGCCAGTCATGAGTCTGGGAATTGAAGGAAATCCCTGAATGGCGTGTTTTGTGTTTCCTGCCCCTTCTCTTTGTAGTGTTTCAATCCACTTCATCCACAGCACAGGATTTCTTCCATCTACAAGCTCAGATGTTTTCCGGAAGTAGACTTAGCTCTCAGCACAGCCATGCAATGCAATCAATGGCCATAGCAATCGGGGTGCCTCACGAATTTCTTCTGCAGCCAAACCACGGCACGCAAACTTATGGTTGCCAGGAGATGGGCAGTTAAGTACCAAGGACCTAGACTGAAAAGCTAGCAGAGAAGCAAACCCAATCCACAAATCAACTGGACTAAACCCAGGGACAAAGTGTTCCTAGTTGTTCTTAACTATATAAAGTGGCTGGGCCCCCAAACGGACAATTCCTGCAGGTGGAGGAGCCAGCTTTCTGTCCTCATCACGTGCTGGAGCCGCCAAGCCATCTGCACATTAGAGGCCAAGCTGAGGGCAACACCACTAACCAACCCAGGAATCGCAAACCACAAGCCACAGCGAAGGGTGTCAACCTCAACTACTGGCAGAATCTGAAGCTACCAGTAGTTACCGGAAGGCCAGACGGAATTTTCCAACTGAGATGGGGGCAATCCACCTTCAGCCCTGCTGCGAAAGTGAAGAACTAACCTGCCACTTCAAACAAGAAAGAGGGTCTATATGAAAATAGCACAACCTGTGGCATTGTGAACAGCCATTCCCCTGCTATGCTTCGTTTACTTTCAGGCTCCCACGCTGCAGCTGCTGCTGTCCAATGATGATCACCTGGTACCCGACATATCCCAACTTATTGTGACTTCTGCATGGAAGGTCCTTGCCTAATCTACTTCGAGCATCGGCAGCCAAGGCAACGAGCTCCTCATTTCCCATGGATGCTCCCCAACGGCCACAACAGGGTGGATGCAGCCACTTCTCCAGCTGTCACTTCAACTTCTTGGCCCATCCTCTGCAGTTGCTTTTGGCACTCCTCGAGCTGGTTTTAGCCTCACTTTGATGATAGCAACATGCAAGTTGAAAAGAAAACAAGCACCTGGGCTACAGGCTCCAAGAGCACGCGCTGCCTGAATCCAACACAATTCAGCCTTTTGTGATGTGTTTTCCCTTACTCTTTGGATCAAATAGACCACTGCATCCCTTCCCTTCAATGGCCAAAGGTCCTGAGGCGCACACGTGAGTTGCACCTCCGCGCTGCTTTGCAAGGCGTCACCAAAGGCTTCACGTCCTCAGCCCAGATTCCAACAGATTGGAGCACCAAAATATCCCAGGTTTCAGAATGTGCCAGGCATCCCAACCACACTTTTCGCAATGCCACGTGAGGCCAACCTAAAAGTCCCTCTCTCTCCAGTCATATCTTGACCATCTTACAAGTCTTGGAATGGCCAGGAAACTTAGCTAAAACCCTTCTACTGGCACCAAAGTCTGGCTCCATATGCACTCGACAATTGGGTAAACTTCTGTAGATTTCAAGGATTTCATCCGCATCCCCACCTCAACGGCCGTTGGCTTGTGGCCACAAGGCACGACCTCGGCAAACAGGAAATGGGTCGACGGTCAGCCTATTACCATTCAGGGTCATAGCTAAATATCTTCCTCCAATCTGATATGGCAGTGGCAGTCCAACCATCTGCGGATGTGTTCAATGTACACATATGTTTGCCTTTACCCTTCAGTTCCATATACAGTAGAGAGATGTATAGATGCTGTGCGGATTTTCTGTTACCTTGATGGACTACTGAAGGGCAAACTCCACAATCACTCCCTTCCAGAGTTTGAAAACCCTTCAACGTCTCATAATGCTTCCCCAAACTCGTATTGAAACTAAAATGTCCATCTCCCAGAGGATAAGCAAAAGGCAACTCCAAGAATCACTTGAGATGAGTCATTGCTCCACTAAACAACGGCCATCTTCTCTTGCGAAATTCAACAAGCTGAAGCCATGGCTGAACCCAAGGCGCCGCATGCATCACAAGGCCTGGAACTCTCAAGCCCCAAACAGGCCGAAATGATTTGCCAACATCAGGTGACGTGATTTGCTGCGGATCAAGTCGCAGCAACCTGAGGCAGCTGCAATGCTCGGCAAAGGTCTGGACCTCGGCAGCTCGCAACACAGCTGCAGCGTGGTGAGACCAATCTTCCATCGCCAGCACACATAATTTGCGGGTCCTACCTTTCCTGCCTACAAAGTGCCACACCCAAAATTGTGTGTTCTTGGGACAAGGTAGGTAGACTTTGAATGGATCAGACCATAGATCCTTGGGGGGGATTCCACACATCCAAGCAAAACCTTCCGGACTCTAGGCCCTTCCTGGGCACTTTCCCCACAAGTCCTGATGCTTCCAAATCTTTTTGCAGCCATGCCAGCTGCCTTGAACTAGACTGCAGCTGACCTGTCGCTTTCAAAAGATCACAAGATGGCAGTCGCTGTTGGTGCTCCACTTCACAGGCATCCGAGGCAATGCAATCACAAACATCTTGACGAAGAACTCATGGGACAAAGGATTTCTCTGCCCACCCTTTGACATTGAGCAACTCCTCCCTGCGCTAAAAGCACTATGCTTTCAAAGTTGGGCTGCACATTCTTCTGGCAGCAGATTTGGTGCCCAAAAAAGCATGGTGTGTGTAGTATCCGGTGATTTGCGCAGTAAAATGGCTCAAGTGCTTGTTGGCGCTAGTGCTTTTGGTCTGCAGCCATGATCAATTCTTTTTTTCTTGCCCCAAGGATTTGTTCTCAGGGCTTACGCCCAATGCTTTGGCTTGTGTGCACCTGCAATTCCTCTGTGAGCAAGTCAGAGAATTGCACATGCTGTGCTTCAGCGAAATAAACCCCGGCAATGATTGGCAAGAAAGCTTGGTCTGGCCATCGATGTGTCCAAATTCCTTTCTCTTCGTTATTGATCCATCGAGCAAATGTATAATATTCTTCAGAACGGAAAAATCTCAGATCTCCAATGATAAAATTCCAGTATATGATGTACCTCGAGCTGGCCTATATCTTGGATACAATGAAGATCTGTTAATCCAATTTTCGATGGCCTCGTACATACCAAGGTTACAATCACTTTTGGTATTTGGGCGCACTTCCTTCTTATGGTAGCCCATCACTCCTCCCAAATCCGCCATTCGCACCACTGGATTGTAAGGCATTGGCTTGTTGACATATAAATCCGTATCCATCTGAATGAAATAATCAAAATCTGTCAGACTGGGGTGGCGGTACATTTCAAAGGTACGGAATCGATTCATCTGGCAATAATTTTTGTGATATTGACCCACCACTATGCCACCTGATCCCCTGCGACCTGGACCACGATGATTGTTGCAACAGCACACGCACGCATTCGTCTTTTGCAACTGATGCACATAGTCTGGCAAAGTGGGGGAGAAACTGACTGTTCGTATATCTGCATTCCAGTGGTCAGCGATGCTCCGGATGTTTTCTGCCCGAATGTCAGGGGTGTGCAAAACAATCAATGCCGACACTGGGTACCTGAGAATCCAATTCCTTTTCAGCAATGGCAATGACACGTTGAACTGTATCAAATATTCCTCCCGAGTAATGAGATATGTAATCACTGTTTTTTGCGGATCACCACCTTTCTCTGGCAAAGTCTGAAGAGGTTTTACAGGTGCAGGTCCGTCATGTCTCAACTGGTTCAACTGCTTGCAAGTAAAGCCAAGAAAGCCACGGTCAATTGACAGCGATGGAGTCCGAAGGCTCATAAAGAGCAGAAGCTGTGCGGCAATGCCCGTGCCATGAAGCAACAGGAGCCGCCGCCACTCCATGGATGCGCAGTGGCAAACCGTTCTAGAAAGCTGCCATGATCAATTCTGTGAACTGCCTCTAGCTCACACCTTGATATTCGTCTGCATCCCATGCCCAAGCTTTGGTTGCCAGTTCCAGCGTCATTGTGCCGCAGTTGCGTATGGCAACTTGCAACCCCTGAGCTTCTCTGAAGATCAGGGAGCCACCATTGTAATGCTTCAAATACATCGTCCCCCTACATCTAGCCTCAGCTCGTCCTTTCCTTTCAGAGCTCCCGTGGCAAAAGCACCATGCTTCCCGATACTGCGGGACTAAGACATGATCAATGCATATCCCGAATCATGTGTTCGCGGACTTCGTTGCCACTCTTCCAACTGTGCCCTCACCTTCAAGTAGTGTGGCATCGATGAATGTTCCTCTCGGCCTGCCAACAGTGCATGAACATCCTCACATCAGCTAGCCGCACTGACTATACACTAACTAATGCAGCGCATTGGTACCCTTCCTACGTAAATGGAGAATGATACAGATATAGATGGAGAATCAAAATGATACCACTACATGTTTACCTCTACCCCCCCCCCGTACCATGCAGTTCCCGGCCCTCCTGCTGCTTCACGGAAGGCTTCCAGCACCACCCAGCGAGACACCTCCAGGCAGCTCTGCCACAGGTGGAAGCGGGCAGTCTTTGGCTCCAGCTCCTCAATGGCCTGTGCTTCCGTGATCAGCCCATGCTCGAAGGCTAACAGGTGCTGCGGGGCGATGTCGAAGAACACGGCGTAGTACAAAGCATCCTGTTATTGGAAGATGTCTTTGAATGTCTTGGATGGATGGAATGAGGGAAACAATGTTGGCATTCATGATCAGATTTCATTGAAAACTTATGGTAGCTTCAGCCTTTTCCAGTCCTGCATGGGTCCAACAAAATCCTCTTCGCTCAACCAGTGCCCACTGCTACAGGCACTGGCCTCAACCGTAGGATGTTTCCGATGAAAAGTTTCACACTTCAATGGTTCCAAACCGACAGGGAGGGTGTCATCAACAAGCCTCGGTCAGAGTTTCAATGAGATTTTCCAGACAAAACGCACAAGAAAAAGCACAACTGTGTTTCATTCTCTTCATTCCCCTACAACCCCATAAACTGTTGCAATCCTTTTTTGCAAAGTCCAAGTGGCATTGCTTTTGGTTCAACAAAGTAGTAGTCGCAGAGAATCCACTGTGCTGCATCATCCCGGGACTGGAGCACTTCTGTGTGAACTTCCAGGCTTGTGCTTCTTGTTGCCAAAGAGGCGAGAATCAGTGCATCACTTCCAGTCACCTTGACCCAAGTGAGTTTCAGGTACACCCTTGCCATGAAATCAGGACTTGCCATGGCGTCCTATGCAGCTTCACCACTTCAAGATGCATCGGTGGACACTTGGAGCCCAAGCAAAAGTGTAAACATGCATCCAAAAAGCGAAAGGCAAGAAGGTCAAACCAATACAAGTCAAGACACCAATACTCAACCAATGAATAAACACGCTACGTCTCTTGGATTGCCTACTCACCCCAAGAACAACTTCACTTAGCGCTGTTTGGGCCCAAAGATCTGTGCTTCCGGACTCCGACACCGGACACAGAGGCATCGGAAGCCCCGGTCTTGGAGGAGGAATGTGCGACGTACATCCGCTCCCATCCACCTGCCAGGAAGCAATTTTGGTTGCCATGATGAAGTTTGACTGAAAGCCAGAGAAATTAGAGAACTGAAACTCAGCATTTGGCCAAAGTCCGGTGTCCTGAACATACCAACTGCCTGCCACAAGTACAGCAAAAAAAAACCGAGCAATGCCCTTTTTGGGCAGAAGGGTTGGTGGGGCAACGCACCAGGCATCGAATTGAGTAGCATTCAAGTTTCAATGGTAAGCAATCCTTAGGATTCGTGTAGTCGCCTATGATAACTTTTTCTGATCTGGGGATAGTTTTAGGCTCTATCGGTTTTGACTCATCAGGACATCCGAACCGTCCGCCACTAGAGGACCGTACCGTCCATACCCAACTTTTCTATCACTCCTTGAGCCTCTCAAAGAACCTAGAGCTTCAGCACCCCTTGATGCAACAACATCCAGGATTCCAGCACCAGCAAGGTGACAGCCAGCAATGTCAGCTGAGTCCAGGGAGAACTGGAGCAGAACTGCATCACTTCGTTCGGGCTGCACCAACTGCAAAACCTGTTTCCAAAGATATTTCCTCTGACAAGCTGCCACAGCATTGGTCATTGCTGCGGTGTCCAAGATAACCTGGGAAGCAGCTGCATCCACCAGTAAGTTCATGGCCTCTGCAGGCCTGCCAGCTGCTGCACATGAGGACAGTGCTGCACTGAAACTCAACACATCCGGCTGAATACCTCGGAAGTCCAAGCCCATGTTGCCGCGACACTTCAGCAATTCAATGGATTCAAACCAAAGACCTTCATGGCCATAAATGCTAAGCACTGCATTGCATGTGACCAAGTCCATTTGGACTCTGCGCCTGGCCATTTGCCGAGCCAACATCAAAGCTCGACCAGTGACATGGCTGGAACTACACGCAGTGAGAGCTGAATTAAGCTCCACTGGCCCAAGATGTGTTTCTGTTTCAGCTAAGCTGAAGGCCAATTTCCAGCAATTTCCCCTAGCACATGCGCTGAGAGCAGCTCCACACATCACGGAATTGGCTTCGATGCGATAAGAGCTCACGTCACGGTGGACATCCACTGCTCGTTCCCATTCGGTGGCAACTCCATAAGCACTGATGCACGCACCTAGCGTTACAGCCGACACCATCTGCCGTGCCACCATACATGCCAGCTGCCACTGCGCCTGTGCCCAGCGATAGCCTTTCTCATAAGCACTCAACAGTGCGTTCAAAGTCACTGCATCCTCTTCAAAACCATGGCAGTCCACCCCGTCGGCCAAGAAGGCCTGTGCTCGTCTCCATTCCCTGTTCTTCTCAAAGCTTGTCATCAAGGAATTGGTGGAAATCAGATTTGGCTTTATGCCTTCTGCTCGCATGAAGTGAAAGAGTGCCTGTCCACTGCGCCACAGACTGCCGAATTCGAGGCTTCCGAAATATCCCAAAACAGCATTGAAGGAAACATCACTCCTTTGCAAAGAAGAAGCATGTATATGAACCAGCAGCATTGTAGTAGTCCTCCATCCAGCTTTCCCACAAGCACCCAGTGCAGCATTGCATAGAATCGTCTCAGGCATCACCCTGCAGCGAGGAAGTTCCTCCAAGCTCTGGAGAGCCACGTTCCAAGCCTTTTCACAAGCGTTCAACAGGGCACCGTAGGTGAAGGAGTTAGGCACCGTATCTGCGCAGGGATGGTCGTTTCCACGAAACATTTGGCAGCTGTCGCAGAAAATGTACATTTTACAGATACACTTGTACGTACAACGTATTAATTTTTACTATATAGACTTATGTACATCTTTTATATTCTACACTAATATCATTCACAACGTGAGGAAAAAGCAGCCAGAAGAGAAATTACCAATCAAGACCACTCATTGGTACCTCTGCCCCCAACAACATAACTCCAAAGGAATCTACCCAGCCTCCCCTCAAGCTGCCCGTCACAAATAATGCCATGCGCCAGTGCAAGGCAGAAGAAACACTGAAGGAATTGATGCTTGTGCTCCAGGAAATGATATCAATGGAAACAGGTGAAGCACCTTGGTAGGTGATGTAGTGGGAAGCCGTACTTCTACCACCACTCGTTATACGTGCTTTCTCAGCTCAGCTTAGATTCAGAAGTGTTTCAGTTTTCATTTTGTCTAGCATGCCAAAATAGTATGATAATAGCTTCTCAAGATGCACATTGGTTCATGCAGCAAATTAGGGCAGAAACAGAAGGGGGTTGCAGCCTTCAAAGTACAAGTCATTCAGGGATCATTCGAGACAAGTAGCTCATCCAATGCAATACTTGAAAGCACTTCTGCCATTCCGCTTCCTTTTGACAGCTACTGAGCACCGTATTACAAGTGATCGTTTCCATCTCAACAGCCCGTATCTGGGCAGCTCGTAAAAGCTCCACACAACTGATCCATTTTGTCTGTACTTTGGCCTTGGTTCCCCAGGACACTGCGTTTTCCTGCAAGTTGCACCAACTTCCCCGTTGCAGCAATAGCAAGGCCAAAGGCCAGCTTGAAACCGCAGCCGTGCTAAGGGCATTGCAGCTGTATCCATTGGGCTCCAAGTTTCGGTGGAAGAAAACCTGGGCCAAAAGCAATGCCTTGCGCCATTGCGCCCGGCCCACCGCAGTGATGGCAGCATTGCACACTGCCTTGGTGAAACAAATTACTTGGTGGTGAGTATCCAACCACTTTTGAAAAATAGTTTGTCAAAATCGACCCCAAAAATAATGCAAATGTTTGAAACCACCACCTAGATTGCAGTTGACGACAAAAAAGCATGAGATGCGGCATTTCTTTCATGTTTGCACATGTTTGCACATTTTTGCCAGATTCAAGGGCACAAAATGTCAGTCCACCTCAAGCAAACATTGTTGAAAGGAAGAGGTACTGTGTCTGGCCGAATGTTCCTTGGCTGCAATTGATCCAATGACTCAACAGCTTGGCGCCAACGCCAGGTCCTTCCGAAAGCGGAGATGGAATTGGTGCTTGCCTTGAGACTTTCAAGTGACCTGGTAGGAAACCTCGGACCAAAGAACGGACAGAGTGGAGCCTTGTGAAAGAGAATGGAATCACGTAATTTATTCTAATTTAGTCATCTCATGATATCGTGGGATGCGGCTGTTCACAAGTATGCCCCCTGATGCTTCTGATATTGGCCGCCGGCCTACGCTTGTTCTGTACTGAAATCTAACGTCTACAACGCAATTCAAGCAATGAAGAGGCGCACTCTGTACTGTTGAAGATATCTGACACCTCTTGTCTGTGTTGGCGCCCAGTGAGTACATGCATTCATTCCTGCATCTAATCTAGCTGTATTCCTAATCGTGCAGGTGCTCTTGAGTTTCATCTTTCGAACTTGCAAAATGCAAAAGTAGAAAAGGAAACGGAAACTACGGCCATCACCCAAATGTACAAAGTTTGAGATTTGTTCCAGTGGCTACATGTCACCACTAAACTCACATAATCTAAGCAACTCTGCCAACTGCATTTCGCCATGAAATTCATAGCAGGGCCAGGATCAAACATTGAGATCTTGCAGGTGCCAGCTTGTTGACATGGTATTGGCATGGGATCAATGCATCCATCAAAGGTGGCTTGCGAGGGGTCACTGTTCGGCTGGTTTTGGAACCCTGACAAGCCCCTCCTTGAGCCGTAGCGAAACAGGGACAAAACAGCTCAGAAGCCGACCTTCCTAGACTGAACAACTCCAAAAGAAACTCTCGGCATAAATACACACTTTTGAAATGAAAGCTATCTGCCCAGCATGAAATCGTTTTGAATCTTGCGGTCACTGTCGGTCTTTGTGCACATGCACAATGGAATGGAATGCCTGAATTTCCAGGCACTCCACCTGGTGAGCCAAATGAATAGCTCATCTAAGCACAGACTCACGAAGTTTTGAGACCCTCGCAGCTCAACATCCCTCACAGTGGCCACTGCTCCACAACCTTCACTCAGAGACTGTGGATGGCCATTTTTGCCATGCAAATACCATAGCAGTGCCCATAGCACCCACCAGTACAGGTACAGCTGCCAAACACCACAGGGGAGGTGCAAACTCTGCCCTGGTAAAGTGAACTAAGGCACGTGCCAAGGGCGACAGCAGTCTGATGTGTCCACCCAACATCCGCACACGCCACGACACCCAAGCTTCCTCAGCCGAAGTGAGGCTGGCCGAGGCGCCTGAAGGACGATCTCCCAGAAGGGCAAAGCGCAACATGCTCTCAATGCGGCGCTCCTCCGGAAAACGTAAGGCTTCCAACAAGCCACGAGTGTAGCCAAGTGAGTGCAGCACACCCAAAAGGTTGGCACCACCCATGCGGGTGGCCACCACAAAATCTGCGACGTCCTTCCTGCACAAGATGAGGGATGGTCAATGGAATATTTCAAAATCTTGCAGCATGGGCAACTGGGCAACGCTATGTCCGCTAAGTAAGAATGAATCATACACCTGGAAAATTCGCTTCTTTTGTGTGCCCTCATAAATATGGTTGGCACATTTTCAAGAAGTGTTACTGTTATCTGGTTGCCAAGTTTCAAAGTGATTGTGTCTGGCAGGTGTCCCTGTGCAGCTGAAATGACCTCCTTCAAAGACACACCCGATCCACCAAAAACGAACCATGGCGATAGGATCAAGGGCAAAAAACGATGAAGCGATCCAGCAAAGCATTTACCGAGCTCTTGCATTTGCTGGGAGTCTTTGGCACAACAGGCCTGATGTGGCAAACAAAAATGCTATGACATGGTGTACGAAATGAGACAGTGGAGAGTTGTTTTAAAAGGTCAATGAATGTTCCGCCAATAGCTTTGATTTTTTGCCATCCAAGCCTTCCAGTACTTGCAAAAGTTCAGCCTCACGTTGTGATCTCCTTCACACAGGTCGTAATAGAGCCCATGGTCCAGTAGCACCAGTTGTGGATGGGGCTTGCCATCGATTTCAATGGCCTCCGCCCAAATCACACATATCCGTGCCATTGAGCCTTAAATCTAGTCTTTCTGTCGGGGGCAAATGTTTGCAGGCTTGGTTTAGGTGGTTTGGTATATTTTTCACTGGAATAATGTACAAACAAAAGATAAAATGTACCTGTAAAGCTGGCCCATTTCACCTTGTCACATTCGCGTAAGACCATGCATATTGTTGGCATTTCTTCTCGAGGCACACGGACCTTCTTTTGTGAGGCAAAACATGTTTGCACCTTCCAGGTCTTGCTGAGCTGCGTTTCTTGTGGGTTGGCAACACCCCTTATCAGTTTACATTGGTAGCGGAGCCTGACCAGTAACCTTGCGGCTGCTGGATCAGGACCTTGCGGCATTTCGATGCCAGCCCCGACTTTAGCTGCAGAAGGGGATCCTATCGAGACTGAAGGGCCAGAGGGCGCTTGGAGTGGTAGTGTCGGCAGCGGTGGAAACACCGATCCTACGGCAACTACTTTGGGACAAGCTAGTGGCACTTCGGATTGGAATAGGTGGACTGCAGGGGAATGGGCTGAGTGGTATATGCAGCAAGCTACTACATGGTGGACGACGCCTACGGCTAGCACACCTACGGCGACGAGCGCAAGCGCAAACTCTGGATGGCGAGATCCGTGGCTGGAGACGGATCCGTGGGACCGGCAGTGGACACGCCGGGACGACGACCGTACTGGAGGCTCGGACAAGATCGCTGTTCCAGAATTCATAGGAGAAGAAGACAAAGAAGGTGTTCTGACACGTGGCTATCTTCGCAAGGTGTCTGCTTGGCAACGCATGACACGGTTGCGACCTACCAAACAAGCTTTGGCTTTATATAACAACCTGTCTGGGCGTGCTTGGCGCGACGCAGAAGAACTGGACTTAGCTCGCCTCGATGCTGATGATGGAGTGGAGGTCTTTACTACATGGGTGTCCGAGAAGTATCTGGACCGTGAAGTGGTGAAGGTCGGGCGATGCATGTCCGAGTTCTTCAAGATGCTGCGGAAGAACTACAATCAGGACATCCGTGAGTTCAACCAGGAATATGACCGGCAGCTGTCCCGACTCAAGGAGGTCGGATGCAGTCTGCCAGATGTGTGCCAGGCATGGTGGTACCTTGACAAGCTCAGGCTGGACAACAGTGCCGAGCTGAATCTGCTGAGTTCTACGGGCAACCAATACTCCCTGGCCAAACTGCAAGAAGCCGCCATCATCCAAGACCGGATGAATCGGCGACTTTGGGAGGCTAAGAGAGGTGATAAAGACCGTAGAGGACATCAGCAGCAAGCTTTGGTGGCCGAGCACGACGAGCTCTACGAGACTGAGCCGGAGGACGCTTCTGAGGCCGAGGATGAGATCATGTCGGAGGGCGACCCGGAGGCTCATGAGGCGTTAGTGGCCTTCCAGAATGCCAAGTCCAAGTACCAGGCCTTCGTTCGAGCTCGTGGAACTGTTTCGAGTGGAGGCAATGGGCTTAGCAAGGAGGAGCGTATCAAGCAGGCAAAAGCTCGTTCTTACTGCTCTGTCTGCAAGCGACGTGGACACTGGCACCGTGACCCGGAGTGCCCGGCAAACAAGGGGAAGCAAGGGAACCAACCATCTACACAGACTTCACACGTCTGTGAGATCTATGTGGCTGAGGAGATGGCGGAGACCGCGGAGATCTATGGCATCACCCAGCCGGACCCTTGCCGGCGTGGCTACTATCAGGAAGCTACGGAAGTACGCGAAGGAGAACAAGATTCCGTTCATAGAGGTGAAGCAGGATGAGAGCTTCAAGTTTGGTGGCGACAAGCTCTTTGGGTCGCAGGTGGCTTGGGTCACATGGTTGTCTATCTGCGGCCGGTGGTTTCTCATCAAGATTGCGGAGATTGACACTGACGTGCCCCTCTTGCTTAGCCGCTTTGCTTTGGCTGCGCTTGGTATGAGCTACAACCTTGGGGAGCATTGCGCTGCTTTCACCCAGCTAGGTTTGGATCGAGTTGATCTTGGCACGACCGCTTCTGGTTTGCCTTCTGTCGCAGTGGCCGCACAACGCGGACCACCGCCACCCTGGCCCACTGGTCTTGATTGGAACAATCAAGAGATTTATGTACCGTCCGTCGCTGTGGCATACATGCTGCGTGATGCTGCTACAGAACCGAGCACAATGTCTCTTCCACAAAAGCTCTTCTACCCCAAGAAATTGGATGCTTTGGTTTACCAGAAGCTTACTGAAGAGAACTTGTGCTCGGAATGGTTCTTGGGTTGGTGGCGGGAACATGATGCTCTTAGGGATTTCTGGATTGAAGGTGACCAGTACATGGATCGAATACATGTCACTTCCCGAAAGGAATTCTTCGACCCCCAACATTGGAAGACTCAAGACTTTGCATTGAAGAGCCAGCTGTTGCTTCGTCTTGATGAGATGCGTCACACCACATGCATTTCATGCACACATATCGCACCACCTTTGAAGTTTCAACACGAATGGGAGAACGCAGAGCCGGTGCATGGAAGAATGTTATGGATTGGCCGAAGCCGTTTCAAGAGAAGCTCGAGTCCCTCGCGCTTTGATCAATTCGGAGCTCTTTGTGATCCCCCGACTGATGTCACAAGGAGTATGGAAGATGCGCCGTGCGGAGCTGTTGGCGGCCCTGGAAGAGCAAGGAGCGGGCAACCTATCGCATCTGACGGTGCCGGAACTCAGGAGTGTCTTCATGGAGATGCGTGGACCTCAAGGCAAGCAAGGACTGGGGCTGAGCAAGCACACCCTGGCCCAACTACAGGAGAGGTGCCGAGAGGAGAAGATCCCGTTTTGTCAGGATGCGGGAAGAGGATTACTGATGAGGATGCTCCGGGAGAGTCTGGCGACCACGGGGAATTCCGTGGTAACGTTCGGGCAGTACAAGAACTACCTGTTCAAGGAGGTGCCGGAGGACTACTTGGCATGGGCAATCAAAGAGTGGAAGGGCACGGAGGAGTGCAGCCCAGACCTCGATCGTCTGGCTCGCTGGGCGGACCGCATGAGGGCAACACCGGCCAGAGGAGAAGGCTACGTCAATCCGGAGCTCCTGGCCCAGACACCACCGCCGAGAGCATCGCTGCCACCAAAGGCAGCAGTACCTGCTCCGAGCTGTGCACCAGGACTGACGGTGAGGACGAAGGCAGCTGCCAAACCACCAGCCGAGAAGACCAGCGATTCCAGGAACAGGAAGCAGAAGCAGGTGCCGGAGAGCGAGGAGGAGTACTACCTGGTGACGTCAGCTGGGGAGGAGACGATGATGTCCACGGTGGACGAGATTGCGGAGTTGGAGAAGAGGCTTCGACTGCTGAAGGATGCCAAGAAGATCGACAAGCGGCGAGCCTACTGGAACAAAGTGAGCGGAGCAATCAAGAAGAAGGAAGAGAAGAGAAAGAAGAAGATCGTCGAGGCCGAGGAGTCTGAGGTGACCGCTCAGGATAGCGGTGAGGAACGGAAGAGCGAGGAAGTCTATAAGGCGGAGGAGGAACCCGTCGTTGAACTGAGGATTCCCCGAGTGAAGTTGGTCTACGGCGATGACTTCGAGGATGTGAGGAGGCTGCCAAGGAGACCAATGAAGAGGGCAGCCAAGAAGAGGGTGCAGGGTCTGGTCAAGAGGACTCTGTCGGCGCTGACGGTTACTCTGTCGGCGTTCGCACGCGCAATGGCTGAGAAGACCAAGGACGCAATCGGTGCGGTGTTGATCGGTGAGGAGACCTACGCCAACAGGGCAGATCTGTTGGAGCTGTTCGCTGGTAGCGCACATCTCACGGAGGAGTTTGCGGCGCAGGGCTACAATGTGCTGGAACCACGTGATATCCGGTATGGTCATGACCTCTTCCGCTTGGATCAGCAGAACTCTGTCATCGACGACCTTGAGAAGCACCGTCCTAAGTTGGTATGGATCGCTCTGCCATGCACTATGTGGAGTCCCTGGCAGAACATCAACTACTTCTGGAGGAAAGAAGAGCTTCGGAGGCTGAGGAGGAAGCAGCGGAAGCTGGTCAGGTTTGCGGTATATGTGGCGAGGCTTCAATTGGCCCTGGGAGGCGATGTGGTCTTCGAGCATCCAAAGGGCAGTGCTATGTGGAAGGATCCTTCTATGGCACCTATCCGCGAGGACCCGAGATGCTTCCCGGTCACTTTGGATATGTGCCGCTTCAATCTACGGGCTAGGAGCGACAACGGGCTGATGAGGAAGCCTACTACATTGCTGACGTCCAGCGAGGAGATTGAGGATGCAGTGAAACTACATTGCCGAGGAGGACACCAGCACACCCCAACCGCTGGCGTCAACACCAAACCAGCAGGCGAGTACACCCGAGAGTTTTGTCGACGGGTGGTGGCCGGCTACAGGAACCTTCTTCAGAAGTTTCCTCACGAGGCATACCCCGCAGAGGCAGTCGATGGCGAGGACTATGAACCCAGTATCGCGCCCGAGGATGGGCGCGATTACCAAGGGGAGTTGCAGGTTGGACCCGGCGTGGAGGAGTATGGCCGCCGTGGTCCTGAGGATGGAGGAGGGCATCACGTGGAGAACCGGACTGGGATCACTTTTCCTGACCATGTGAACAAGGCCGTCGCCCAGTCACTCAGGCGGCTCCACCAGAACCTTGGCCATCCCCGGCGAGAAGATCTCGCACGACATCTTCGCTTGGCAGGCGCCAAGAGTGATGTCATCCAGGCAGCACACTCTCTGAAGTGTGCTACTTGCCAGCGGCATCCCAACCCAGGTACCAGGAGGCCAGCCAAAATTGTGAAGAATCTATCCTTCAATGAAGAAGTTGGCGTAGACACAATCTTCCTTTACACGCCAAATGGGAACAAGCTGATCGGGCTCTCCATTCTTGACCACGCATCGGGCTACCACGTGGTGCGGCTTGTGGAAGGCCGCAAATCAGAGGAACTGGTGAAGGCGTTCTTGGATGGATGGGCGTCATGGGCAGGGCTCCCAGAGCGAGTGGTGGCTGACCAGGAGCGTGGGCTCATGAAGGACTTCACGGAGGAGCTCGAACATCGCCACGTGAAGGTCGACTATATCGCAGGACAAGCACATTGGCAGAATGGAGCCGTGGAAAGGCAGAATGGTTGGTTCAGAACCATCTGGGACAAGACCGTCGACCACATGGCAATCACCGATGAGGAAGCAGCTTGGACAGTGGCACAGGTGTGCCACGCGAAGAATACCCTGAGGAGGAGTCACGGGTATTCACCTTGCCAGTGGGTTTTCGGAAAGGACTTGGCGGTCCATGATGGAGTCTTGGATGAGGATGCCGCACTACTCGAGAAGGAGCAGAGCGTGAAGCCTGACGATCGGAGGATGCGAGAACAAGCTATAAGGCAAGCAGCAAGAGAGGCCTTTATCCAGTCGCAAGCAGAGGAGACAGTGAAGAGGGCCTTGCTGGGCCGACCCCGCACTATGAAGAGGATGTATGAGCAAGGAGACTGGGTCTACGTCTACCGGAAGTCGAAGAACGCCGGTGGAGCAGCAAGAATCCGTGGAGGAGCCGGAGAGTGGATGGGGCCAGGCACAGTGGTTGGAAGAGAAGGAGACTCGTACTGGGTCTCCAGAGGAGGTCGCTGCATGCTCTGCGCTCGAGAGCACTTGAGGGCAGCAGAGTCTGAGGAGCTTGGAAGCATCTTCCAAGGCGAAGCCATGAAGGAAGACTTGATGAGGCCAGCTGACAACATGGAGATCAACATTGACGATGACGACCTCTTCAAAGATGCAACTGGGCCACCTGATTTCCCCAGGTCGAAGCCTGATGAGATACCCGTCCGGAGGTACCATGAGAAGGCACCCCCAGTGATGAGGAAGAAGAGAGGCTATGAGGAAGTCGGGGCTGAAGAGGATATGGTTGAGGAGCTTGAGGAGCCGTCCAGGAGCAGATCGAGGTCGCCTAGGACAAGGGAGGCGTTTAGAGCTCATGTGGCTTACAGCACCTCAACCACTACCCGGTTGAGCAAGACGGAACAGAAGCAGCAGGACAAGGAAGTAAAGTGGCATGAGATCCCGGAGGATGAGAAGGAGTACTACGTCGAGGCAGAGAAGAAGCAGTGGGCAGAGCACTTGCACTATGGCGCTTGCAGACCTCTCAACAGGCAGGAGACGGAGAAGGTCTACCAAGAAGTACCCCGTGAAAGGATCTTGACGTCTCGATTTGCATACCGGGACAAGAACAAGGCGAAGAGGAGAGAGGATTCTACCATCCCAGTGAAGGCGAAGGCAAGGCTTTGCATCGGCGGACACCGCGATCCCGACCTCAAGGCCGGTATGTTGGTGACTGAAGCCCCTACGGCTACAAAGCTGGCGCTGTCGACATTGCTCTTCATTGCCGGCCAACTGCAGTGGAAGATCGCAGCTGGAGATGTTGAGGCAGCTTTCTTGAACGGCAATGAGGCGAGGAGGAACCTTTACTTCTCGCAACCTGCTCGTGGGTTGCCTGGTATAGAGCAAGGCACTTTGGTGGAGGTGATCAAAGGCGTCTTCGGGTTGTCTACCAGCCCGCGGCTTTGGTGGGAGCGTCTTTCACGAGATCTTCTACAACTTGATATCAAGATCAAGGGCCAGAGCTTAAAGCTGGAGCAACACGAGCTGGACGCGTGCTACTTCCTACTACGCGATGAACAAGGAGAACTACATGGTGCTCTAATCACGCACGTCGACGACCTGCTGATTGCCGCCCCTGAGGAGACCTTGAAGGATCTACAGGTGCAGCTCTCTAGCATCTTTCCCATTAGTGAATGGGAGGCCGGGTCTTTTGACTACATTGGGTCGCAGATCTCGCAGGATGAGGATGGGATCCATGTGGCACAGAAGTCCTATGTGAACTCCCGGCTCGAGGTGGTGGAGGTCCCGAAGGAGATCAGCAATGACGAGACCGCGGATGCAGTGACGAGGTCCGACAACCAATCTACGATCGGAGCTTCGTCATGGCTTTCCAGTCAGTCCCGGCCGGACTTGCAAGCCGCCGTGTCTCTTGCACAGAAGAGGCAGAAGAATCCAAACTTCGGCGACGTCAAGGACACGAACCGCGCGGTCAAGATGGCGCAGTTAGGGAAGGACGAGAAGTTGGACTACAAGAAGTTAGCACCTGGATGGAATGACCTGATGATCTTGGTCTACCACGATGCAGCCTGGGCGAATGCGCCTGCGGATGAGTCGGACCCAGAGATGGTGGGGCCAAACACTGGTCTATACTCGCAACTTGGACACATCGTCCTCGTTTGCGATCGGAAGGTGTTGACTGGTCAAACGGTTACACCAGCTATTGTGGAATGGAAATCGCACTCATGTCCACGGGTCTGTCGGAGCACTTTCGCGGCGGAGACTATGGCTGCTTTGGAGGGCTGGGAGGATGGTCTTGCCTTCCGGGCAATGCTGACAGGAAGTCTACATCGTGATGGACTTCAAGAAGATCGGGCGCGCCACACTATGCCTTTACTATCCGTGAGCGACTGCAAGTCGCTTTACGACTCAGTTCACAGAGTCGGTGGGCCACGTGCACCGTCAGAGAAGCGTCTTCTGGTGGATTTGGCGGCTCTACGTCAAATGGTGCAAGCAGAATCCGCAGCATGGTCTGGCACTCTCGGAAACGATAAGATGCTGCGATGGGTTCCAACGGATCGGCAAATGGCGGACATACTGACGAAAGTTAAGTATGATGTACAGGGTTGGTGGCGTTCGATCCGGCAGTTGTCGCTGCCTTTTGAATGATGTGACAAGGTGAACATAGAATGTTGGGTGTGTAAAGCTGGCCCATTTCACCTTGTCACATTCGCGTAAGACCATGCATATTGCTGGCATTTCTTCTCGAGGCACACGGACCTTCTTTTGTGAGGCAAAACATGTTTGCACCTTCCAGGTCTTGCTGAGCTGCGTTTCTTGTGGGTTGGCAACACCCCTTATCAGTTTACAAGGCTAAATTAGGCTTTACCAAATTCCAATTTCAATTGCTCCTGAACAATTTTGCCTTTGGCTCCCATGCTTTGAACATGGCCAACCTGTTTGTCCTCGAAAGGACCCAAACCCCATCACTTGTGATGCTCTCTTGCAAATCATAGCGTTCACACAAATTCAAGCCCCTGGTAGATAGTCATAGCGCCAAGACAGGCTCGTTTGATTGAAACAGTTTATTGTAATATGTTTATAGATGTCAAAAATTGTCAAAAAGGGTTAAGTGGAGTGCACTCAGATAAATCAGCTGTAAACATTTGCAAACTCAGAGAGTGGTGCAGTCAGCAACAGTCCTGTTTGGCCTGCATTGTACTGGATGACAGGTCGCCGGTGAGACTGTAATATGCGAATGCAGTGTCACTGAGACAAGAGCAGGATCCCCTTCTCTCCAATTGAAACAGCCAGCAACAGAGACGCTGGGATAGGCCACTGGGCACAGCGCACTCTGCCGCAGTCAAGTGTCCAAACACAAAATGTGCACTTCGCTCAGTGAATTGAACGCAGGTTTTCAGTTCGATCTGGCCAGGCCTTCCGATGACATAAGGCATTGAGTTTATTGAGAACTAAACATGCTGGTTTCTTGCCTCTTAGTGGCAGCTTGAGGTTTGAAACGCATCCCCTTGCGAGTGGTCTTTGTATTTTGCTTTCGTGCTTTGAGTGTGAACAGCTGGTTTGCCCTTGACACAGCCCATGCCACGTCAATTGTTATGCTCACAAGCAAACTCATCAGCTTTCGCTGAAACAGTCTGGGCACTTCACTAAGGGCTTGAAATGTATCCAGTTATTTTTTCAGACGCTGCCTACCCATTCAAAGCCTCCCGGTTCTCCAACACGACAGCAGGCTCTCAACGTTCATTTCAACACTGCTCCTTTCGAGAAAATGTAGATTTGCGATGATTCGCGCAGATTTCCTACGAGCGCGGATCACTCTCACAGATTTGTGCCCATGCCTTCCTTGGTTCCTTGCCACATAAGGACATAGGCATGCGCAAGGTTATGCGTGCGCGGGTTGCTCAAAACTGGCTAATTTGAATGGGAGATGAAGCAATCTCTATACATAGATGTCAAAAAGGCTTAAGTGCAGTGCACTCAGAAAAATCAGCTGCAAACATTTGCAATCTCAGACAGCGGCAGCAGTCATATTTTGCCTACATGGTACTGGATGACTCGAATTGATGTTGCAACCGGTCCAGGGAGACATCAGATGTCCCATATTCAACGCCAGGGAGTGTTTGGAGGGCCCCACTTGCAAAGGTGTCAGCAATACCCTTCGACTCCCAAGGCTGGAAATCAAAATTGACAGCAAGCTCATTTGAAGCGTCTTTGTCACAAAGCAAATTCCAACTATCATCTCCAAATCCCACAGAACCCCCATCCAACTAAACGAGAAGAAGTCTTTTTGAAATGAACGCAGGTTTTCAGTTCGCTCTGGCCGGATCTCTGGACATTCGGAGGGTTGCCATGACACAAAACATTGAGTTTATTGAGTAGAAAACATGCAGGTTTCTTGCCTCGTAGTGGCAGCTTGAGGTTTCAAACACATCCCCTTGCGAGTGGTCCGTGTATTTGGCTTTGAGGCAATGTCATCAGCTTTGGCTGGAGCAGTCTGGGCACTTCACTAGGGGCCTGAAATGTATCCAGCTATCTTTTGAGACCATGTCTACAGTCTACCCATTTCAAGCTTCCCGGTTCTCCAACAGATTTGTGCCGATGCCTTCCTTGGTTCCTTGCCACATTACACTTTGGTGCAATTCAAGCCGCCAGCAACACAAAGACTATGAGATAGGCCAGTAGGCACGGCGCACTCTGCCCCAGTCAAGTGTCAGTTGATTCAGCAAAATTTGCGACCATCCGAGTCACACAGTTTGCAATTCCCTCAGTGAAATGAACGCAGCTTTTCAGTTCGATCTGGCCAGGCCTTCTGGACATTCGGAGGGTTGCCATCACATAGGGTTCCTCGAATCAAGAGTCAATGCCGTTCGCCAGATTTTGCACGGTGGAATGACAAATTAGGTTAAATTAAACTGTACCAAATTCCAATTTCAACTGCTCCTGAACAATTTTGCCTTTGGCTCCCATGCTTTGAACATGGCCAACCTGTTTGTCCTCGAAAGGACCCAAACCCCATCACTTGTGATGCTCTCTTGCAAATCATAGCGTTCACACAAATTCAAGCCCCTGGTAGATAGTCATAGCGCCAAGACAGGCTCGTTTGATTGAAACAGTTTATTATAATATAGATTGTAATATAGACTTAGATGTCAAAAAGGGTTAAGGGGAGTGCACTCAGATAAATCAGCTGCAAACATTTGCAAACTCAGAGAGTGTTGCTGTCAGCAACCATTATGTTTGGCCTACATTGAAACATGCAGTTTTCTTGCCTCCTACGGGCACAGCTTGAGGTTTCAAACGCATCCCCTTGCGAGTGGTCTTTGTATTTGGCTTTGGTGCTTTGAGTGTGAACCGATGGTTTGCCCTTGAGACAGCCCATATCACGTCAATAGCAAACTCATCAGCTTTGGCTGGAGCAGTCTGGGCACTTCACTAGGGGCTTGAAATGTATCCAGCTATCTTTTCAGACGCTGTCTACCCATTCAAAGCCTCCCATTTTTCCAACACTACAGCAGGCTCTCAACATCCATTTCAACACCGATCCTTTCCAGAAAGATGTAGATTTGCTATGATTCGCGCAGATTTACTGAGAGTGCAGATCGCTCGCACGGATTTGTGCCGATGCCTTCCTTGGTTCCTTGCCACATAAGGACACAGGCATAGGCAAAGTTATGCCTGTCGCGGGTTGCTCAAACCTGGCTAAGCTGAAGCAATCTCTGTATAGACTGTATAGATGTCAACAAGGGTTAAGTGCAGTGCACTTAGATAAATCAGCTGCAAACATTTGCAAACTCAGACAGTGGCGCTGTCAGCAACCCTCATGTTTGGTCTACATTGTACTGGATGACGGGTTGCCAGTGATAGACTGTAATTAATATGATATGCGAATGCAGTGTCACTGCGACAAGAGAAGGATCCCCTTTGGTGCAATTGAAGCCGCCAGCAACACAGATTCTGACAGCTCTTTTGTTGCAACAGAGACGATGCGCTAGGCCACTTGGCACGGCGCACTCTGCCGCAGTCAAGTGTCCAAACACAAAATGTGCACTTCCCTCAGTGAGATGAACGCAGCTTTTCAGTTCGCTCTGGCCAGATCTTCTCAACATTCCGAGGGTTGCCATCACATAAGGCATTGAGTTTATTGAGAACAAAACATGCTGGCTTCTTGCCTCAGCTTTTCAGTCTGATCTGGCCAGACCTTCTGGACATTCGGAGGGTTGCCATCACATAAGGCATAAAGTTTATTGAGAACAGAACATGCTGGTTTCTTGCCTCGTACTGGCAGCTTGAGGTTTCAAACACATCCTCCCCGTTCTCCAACACGATAGCAGGCTTTCACCGTCCATTTCAACACTGCTCCTTCCCAGAAAGATGTGTAAGTGGAGTGCACTCAGATAAATCAGCTGCAGACATTTGCAAACCCAGACAATGGCGCAGTCAGCAGCAGTCATGTTTGGCCTACATTGCACTGGATGACAGGTTGCCAGTGATAGACTTTACTATGGGAATGCAGTGTCACTGCGACAAGAGAAGGATCCCCTTTGGTGCAATTGATGCCGCCAGCAACACAGATTCTGACAGCTCTTTTGCTGCAACAGAGACTATGAGATAGGCCAGTAGGCACGGCGCAGTTTGCCGCAGTTAAGTGTCAGTTGATTCAGCACAATTTGCGACCATCCAAGTCACAAAATTTGCAATTCGATCAGTGAGATGAACGCAGCTTTTCAGTTCGATCTGGCCAGANTCTCAGGCAGAGAAGCAAAGGGTTTGGCCACGGAGTTGTGGTGTCCAAGATGTGTTACTCAGTTTCAATACAGTGATTGTGCTCTCAGTTGTGCTATGTGACTGCTGCAAATCAATGAACAATTCTCGAGATTGAGCTTTTGGCAACAGTGGGTTGGAAGTGTGGCTGCCAGCCTTTCAGCTGCAGATGCACGCAAAATGTGACGAACTGCCGAAAGGAGACTTGTTCGACATGTTTGTTTAAGGAATCCATTCCCGTTATTCCTTTTGGCATTTTGCAGCATGCAGTCCCTACCAGAAGCTTGACGTTCTTGAGAGCGGAAGTACCAGCCCTGCATTTTGGCTGCATCATGCAGCAATCTGGAATTGCTTTCCCAAAGGCCATCGGCCTCTCTTGGTAGTTCTCGAGGTAATATCAACATTGGGTGCGGGTTTTTTGTCAAGAATTTTGATGACGCTTTTGGGGTGTTGCCGGACTGTCAACCGTCTCGCGGTTTTTAAATTTCAACATTAGACGATACTCCGCTGGGAGCGCTTCATGCTCTGCAGAAAAAAAATGCCCATCCCTTCGTTGCAGCTGCGGAAAAAACCCGTCTCATGCAGAGAGGCAGAGAAATTGGTCACGGAGTTGTGGTCTCCAAGATGCAGTGGTTGTGCTCTCAGCTGTGCTATGTGACTGCTGCAAACCCATGAACAATTGTCGAGATTGAGCTTTTAGCAACAGTGGGTTGGAAATGGGGCTGCCAGCCTTTCAGCTGCTTGTGTTTGAAAAATATGACTCACTCCCGAAAAGAGATTTATGCGACATATTTGTCTAAGGAATCCATTTCTGCCATTAATTTTGAGAATTCCACGCATCCACTCCCTACCAAAAGCTTCAGGTTCCTGAGAGCGGCAGTACGCTCTGCATTCTGGTTGCATCACGCCAATGCCTTCCTTGAGATTTGCTATGATTCGAGCAGATTTACTGAGAGTGCAGATCGCTCGCACGGATTTGTGCCGATGCCTTCCTTGGTTCCTTGCCACATAAGGACACAGGCATAGGCAAAGTTATGTGTGTCGCGGGTTGCTCAAAACTGGCTAATTTGTTTGGGAGATGAAGCAATCTCTATACATAGATGTCAAAAAGGGTTAAGTGCAGTGCACTCAGCTGAATCAGCGGCAAACATTTGCAAACCCAGACAATGGCGCAGCCAGCAGTCATGTTTGGTCTACATTGTACTGGATGACGGGTTGCCAGTGATAGACTGTAATATGATATGCGAATGCAGTGTCACTGCGACAAGACAAGGATCCCCTTTGGTGCAATTGAAGCCGCCAGCAACACAGATTCTGACAGCTCTTTTGTTGCAACAGAGACGATTGGATAGGCCACTAGGCACGGCGCACTCTGCCGCAGTCAAGTGTCCAAACACAAAATGTGCACTTCCCTCAGTGAGATGAACGCAGCTTTTCAGTTCGCTCTGGCCAGATCTTCTGGACATTCCGAGGGTTGCCATCACAAAAGGCATTGAGTTTATTGAGAACAAAACATGCTGGCTTCTTGCCTCGTACTGGCAGCTTGAGGTTTCAAACACATCCCCTTGCGAGTGGTCTGTGTATTTGGCTTTGAGGCAATGTCATCAGCTTTGGCTGGAGCAGTCTGGGCATTTGAAAAGGGGCCTGAAATGTATCCAGCTATCTTTTGAGACCATGTCTACAGTCTACCCATTTCAAGCTTCCCGGTTCTCCAACAGATTTGTGCCGATGCCTTCCTTGGTTCCTTGCACATAGACATAGGCAAGGTCATGCGGGTCGCGGGTTGCTCAGAATGGCTCATTTGTCTGGGAGCTGAAGCAATCTCTGTATAGATGTCCAAAAGTTTCGAAAAGGGTTAAGTGCTGTGCACTCAGATAAATCAGCTGCAAACATTTTGCAAGCCCAGACAATGGCGCAGCCAGCAGTCATGTTTGGCCTACATTGCACTGGATGACAGGTTGCCAGTGATAGACTCTACTATGCGAATGCAGTGTCACTGCGACAAGAGAAGGATCCTCTTTGGTGCAATTGAAGCCGCCAGCAACACAGATTCTGACAGCTCTTTTGCTGCAACAGAGACGATGCGCTAGGCCACTTGGCACGGCGCACTTTGCCACAAACAAGTGTCAGTTGATGCAGCAATTTGCTACCATCCCAGTCACAAAATTTGCAATTCGATCAGTGAGATGAACGCAGCTTTTCAGTTCGATCTGGCCAGACCTTCTGGACATTCGGAGGGTTGCCATCACATAGGGGCCTGAAATGTGTCCAGCTATCTTTTGGGACCCTGTCTACTGTCTACCCATTTCAAGCCTCCCGGTTCTCCAACAGATTTGTGCCGATGCCTTCCTTGGTTCCTTGCACATAGACATAGGCAAGGTCATGCGGGTCGCGGGTTGCTCAGAATGGCTCATTTGTCTGGGAGCTGAAGCAATCTCTGTATAGATGTCCAAAAGTTTCGAAAAGGGTTAAGTGCAGTGCACTCAGATAAATCAGCTGCAAACATTTGCAAACCCAGACAATGGCGCAGCCAGCAGTCATGTTTGGCCTACATTGCACTGGATGACAGGTTGCCAGTGATAGACTCTACTATGCGAATGCAGTGTCACTGCGACAAGAGAAGGATCCTCTTTGGTGCATTGAAGCCGCCAGCAACACAGATTCTGACAGCTCTTTTGCTGCAACAGAGACGATGCGCTAGGCTACTTGGCACGGCGCACTTTGCCACAAACAAGTGTCAGTTGATGCAGCAATTTGCTACCATCCCAGTCACAAAATTTGCAATTCGATCAGTGAGATGAGCCCAGCTTTTCAGTTCGATCTGGCCAGACCTTCTGGACATTCGGAGGGTTGCCATCACATAGGGTTCCTCGAATCAAGAGTCAATGCCGTTCGCCAGATTTTGCACGGTGGAATGACAAATTAGGTTAAATTAGACTTTACCAAATTCCAATTTCAACTGCTTCTCAGGATTTTTTGCCTTTGGCTCTCATGCTTTGAACATGGCCAACCTGTTTGTCCTCGAAAGGACCCAAACCCCATCACTTGTGACGCTCTCTTGCAAATCATAGCGTTCACACAAATTCAAGCCCCTGGTAGACAGTCATAGCGCCAAGACAGGCTCGTTTGATTGAAACAGTTTATTATAATGTAGATTGTAATATAGATGTCAAAAAGGGTTAAGGGGAGTGCACTCAGATAAATCAGCTGCAAACATTTGCAAACTCAGAGAGTGTTGCTGTCAGCAACCATTATGTTTGGCCTACATTGAAACATGCAGTTTTCTTGCCTCCTACGGTCACAGCTTGAGGTTTCAAACGCATCCCCTTGCGAGTGGTCTTTGTATTTTGCTTTGGTGCTTTGAGTGTGAACCGATGGTTTGCCCTTGAGACAGCCCATGTCACGTCAATAGCAAACTCATCAGCTTTGGCTGGAGCAGTCTGGGCACTTCACTAGGGGCTTGAAATGTATCCAGCTATCTTTTCAGACGCTGTCTACCCATTCAAAGCCTCCCATTTTTCCAACACGACAGCAGGCTCTCAACATCCATTTCAACACCGCTCCTTTCCAGAAACAATCTCCAGAGCCCTTCGTTGCCCAGCCCTTCGTTGCAGCTGCAGAAAAAGACTTGTCTCACGCAGAGAAGCAAAGGGTTTGGCCACGGAGTTGTGGTCTCCAAGATGTGTTACTCAGTTTCAATACAGTGATTGTGCTCTCAGTTGTGCTATTTGACTGCTGCAAACCAATGAACAATTCCCGAGATTGAGCTTTTGGCAACAGTGGGTTGGAAGTGTGGCTGCCAGCCTTTCAGCTGCAGATGCACGCAAAATGTGACGAACTGCCGAAAGGAGACTTGTTCGACATGTTTGTTTAAGGAATCCATTCCCGTTATTCCTTTTGGCAGTTTGCAGCATGCAGTCCCTACCAGAAGCTTGACGTTCTTGAGAGCGGAAGTACCAGCCCTGCATTTTGGCTGCATCATGCAGCAATCTGGAATTGCTTTCCCAAAGGCCATCGGCCTCTCTTGGTAGTTCTCGAGGTAATATCAACATTGAGTGCAGATTTACTGAGAGTGCAGATCGCTCGCACGGATTTGTGCCGAGGCCTTCCTTGGTTCCTTGCCACATAAGGACACAGGCATAGGCAAAGTTATATGTGTCGCGGGTTGCTCAAAACTGGCTAATTTGTTTGGGAGATGAAGCAATCTCTATACATAGATGTCAAAAAGGGTTAAGTGCAGTGCACTCAGCTGAATCAGCGGCAAACATTTGCAAACCCAGACAATGGCGCAGCCAGCAGTCATGTTTGGCCTACATTGCACTGGATGACAGGTTGCCAGTGATAGACTCTACTATGCGAATGCAGTGTCACTGCGACAAGAGAAGGATCCTCTTTGGTGCTATTGAAGCCGCCAGCAACACAGATTCTGACAGCTCTTTTGCTGCAACAGAGACGAGGGGATAGGCCACTTGGCACGGCGCACTTTGCCACAGCGCACTTTGCCACAGTCAAGTGTCAGTTGAGTCAGCACTTTGCGACCATCCCAGTCACAAAATTTGCAATTCGATCAGTGAGATGAACGCAGCTTTTCAGTTCGATCTGGCCAGACCTTCTGGACATTCGGAGGGTTGCCATCACATACTCGAATCAAGAGTCAATGCCGTTCGCCAGATTTTGCACGGTGGAATGACAAATTAGGTTAAATTAGACTTTACCAAATTCCAATTTCAACTGCTTCTCAGGATTTTTTGCCTTTGGCTCCCATGCTTTGAACATGGCCAACCTGTTTGTCCTCGAAAGGACCCAAACCCCATCACTTGTGATGCTCTCTTGCAAATCATAGCGTTCACACAAATTCAAGCCCCTGGTAGACAGTCATAGCGCCAAGACAGGCTCGTTTGATTGAAACAGTTTATTATATTATAGATTGTAATATAGATGTCAAAAAGGGTTAAGGGGAGTGCACTCAGATAAATCAGCTGCAAACATTTGCAAACTCAGAGAGTGTTGCTGTCAGCAACCATTATGTTTGGCCTACATTGAAACATGCAGTTTTCTTGCCTCCTACGGGCACAGCTTGAGGTTTCAAACGCATCCCCTTGCGAGTGGTCTTTGTATTTGGCTTTGGTGCTTTGAGTGTGAACCGATGGTTTGCCCTTGAGACAGCCCATGTCACGTCAATAGCAAACTCATCAGCTTTGGCTGGAGCAGTCTGGGCACTTCACTAGGGGCTTGAAATGTATCCAGCTATCTTTTCAGAAGCTGTCTACCCATTCAAAGCCTCCCATTTTTCCAACACGACAGCAGGCTCTCAACATCCATTTCAACACCGCTCCTTTCCAGAAAGATGTAGATTTGCTATGATTCGCGCAGATTTACTGAGAGTGCAGATCGCTCGCACGGATTTGTGCCGATGCCTTCCTTGGTTCCTTGCCACATAAGGACACAGGCATAGGCAAAGTTATGTGTGTCGCGGGTTGCTCAAAACTGGCTAATTTGTTTGGGAGCTGAAGCAATCTCTGTATAGACTGCATAGATGTCAAAAAGGGTTAAGTGCAGTGCACTCAGATAAGTCAGCTGCAGACATTTGCAAACCCAGACAATGGCACAGTCAGCAACCCTCATGTTTGGTCTACATTGTACTGGATGACGGGTTGCCAGTGATAGACTCTACTATGGGAATGCAGTGTCACTGCGACAAGAGAAGGATCCCCTTTGGTGCAATTGATGCCGCCAGCAACACAGATTCTGACAGCTCTTTTGCTGCAACAGAGACTATGAGATAGGCCAGTAGGCACGGCGCAGTTTGCCGCAGTTAAGTGTCAGTTGATTCAGCACAATTTGCGACCATCCAAGTCACACAATTTGCAATTCGATCAGTGAAATGAACGCAGCTTTTCAGTTCGATCTGGCCAGACCTTCTGGACATTCGGAGGGTTGCCATCACATAAGGCATAACGTTTATTGAGAACAGAACATGCTGGTTTCTTGCCTCGTACTGGCAGCTTGAGGTTTCAAACACATCCCCTTGCGAGTGGTCTTTGTATTTTGCTTTGGTGCTTTGAGTGTGAACGGCTGGTTTGCCCTTGACACAGCCCATGCCACGTCAATTGTTATGCTCACAAGCAAACTCATCAGCTTTAGCTGAAGCAGTCTGGGCACTTCCCTAGGGGCTTGAAATGTATCCAGCTATCTTTGCAGACGCTGTCTACCCATTCAAAGCCTCCCCGTTCTCCAACACGATAGCAGGCTTTCACCGTCCATTTCAACACCGCTCCTTCCCAGAAAGATGTGTAAGTGGAGTGCACTCAGATAAATCAGCTGCAGACATTTGCAAACCCAGACAATGGCACAGTCAGCAACCCTCATGTTTGGTCTACATTGTACTGGATGACGGGTTGCCAGTGATAGACTCTACTATGGGAATGCAGTGTCACTGCGACAAGAGAAGGATCCCCTTTGGTGCAATTGATGCCGCCAGCAACACAGATTCTGACAGCTCTTTTGCTGCAACAGAGACTATGAGATAGGCCAGTAGGCACGGCGCAGTTTGCCGCAGTTAAGTGTCAGTTGATTCAGCACAATTTGCGACCATCCAGGTCACAAAATGTATCAAAATGTCCAATTCCCTCAGTGAAATGAACGCAGCTTTTCAGTTCGATCTGGCCAGGCCTTCTGGACATTCGGAGGGTTGCCATCACATAGGGTTCCTCGAATCAAGAGTCAATGCCGTTCGCCAGATTTTGCATGGTGGAATGACAAATTAGGTTAAATTAGACTTTACCAAATTCCAATTTCAACTGCTCCTGAACAATTTTGCCTTTGGCTCCCATGCTTTGAACATGGCCAACCTGTTTGTCCTCAAAAGGACCCAAAACCCATCACTTGTGATGCTCTCTTGCAAATCATAGCGTTCACACAAATTCAAGCCCCTGGTAGATAGTCATGGCTCCAAGACAGACTCGTTTGATTGAAAAGTTTATCATAAAGAATATAGATGTCAAAGTGGTGTGCACTCAGATAAATCAGCTGCAAACGTTTGCAAACTCAGACAGTGGCGCAGTCAGCAATATATATGAAATTCGCGTGCTTTGTTGGGCAGCGTACATAGGTAGGTCTCAATACAGACCCATTGGACAGATGACAAGAACTTCAAGAATCATCGTTGACAGCTTCACTGCGCCTAATTCAAGTTCTGTACTGCAGACCGCATCCAATGCCAGCGTCTAGATGGCGATGTGGAGAATACAAGCGATACATTTCTCTTTTCTTGAAAACTCCTCGACATTTTTTTTTGGTTCTGAAGAAATCTGGTTCAACCAGGTTGGTTTCTCGGAGTTTTTCTTGGGGGGCTTCAAACCAGGAATCTCACTCACCCTTCTCCGTCGGTGGGGGTTTTCCCAAGTCAATGGGTTGGCAGGGAATCCATAATCCATGGGACACCCCCCAAGGTCAGAGAATTGTCATCGGTCTTGGTGAATGTTTCCACAACTTCACCATCTCCCAGCATACCCAGCTGGACCTTGAGGATGAGGAGTTATCCAGTTTCGTCTTCTACACCGGAACGAGGTTTATCAGAAATGATGCACACGGTAGAAAAAACGGCGATCATCAATCCTCAAAACATGGAGTGCCGCTGCTGCACTAAACTGATGGCAGAGCAAAGTACCATGAATGCCCCAGCAAAAACCTTCTAGACCCTTGATTTGGGGTCCAAACTGCAGTGTTAGACGTCCCTCTCCACGACAGTTGGGGGGATGCCAAAACAGAAGAGGCAAGTAAAGAACATGAACATGAGACCGCCAGCTGGATACTACACACAAAGGTGAGAATGGTATTCTTTTTGGTGTTATGAAATCAAGGCTCTTCACTGTCACTGTCACACCATTTGGGAGTAGCCAGCCGGCTGACATATGTGTTGGTTGGGGGTAATTTCCAAACCTACAATCATGATCAATCACGACTTAAAGATCTTGTCATAGTTGGGATCGGGAGACGGGGGTGCCCCAGTTTCTATGTGAGACACTCTCAGCAAGCTGATCGTATGCTGGACCGCCGCAGCCAGGCCACTAGTTTAGTGTTTTTTTTCTTCCTCTTGCTACGTTGAAGTCGCTCGCTTCCGTGGGTGCCGGTGCAAAAGGTTTCGCCAGCCTTGCGCTAATGACTCGTGAGTCAGTCTGGCAGTCTGTAGCCAATAGTTGAACCTTATCATACGCTTGCAAACTCCGATCAGGAAGAAAGAAATAAAAAGGGACAACATGTATCAACATGTTGTCGAGAAGCTGTATCCCACTCGCCACTTGGCAAAGTTTGAGGTTCCACGTCCAATTCCTTCCTAGTGGTCTTTATGGTCACTCTGGCCTTTGAACTTGCCGGGCCGTTCTCTCTTCAGACAATCCGTCCCATGTTCTCAAAAGATAAACTTTCACCCTGTCGGTCCAAGGCCATTCTTTGTTTAGTCTTTTGCCAAAGACCAAACGTAGTTCTAAAGAGCAAGAACGCTGGTTTTGATGCGTACAAGTACCTTTAAAACCTTATGTGCGGCATAAAATCCCTTCAAACAGGCCCCGGCCGTATTGTGTTGGCTATTTTTTCATGGTTTTGACGACCAATTCACCAATTGCAGAGTCAACATGGAAAGGTTAAACTGCAGGGAATTCGAAGAAATACTGACCCAGTTGTACAGCATGCAGTGCGATTCGGCGATGATGCAATTGCAAAACGACCAAGCATTGCCCTGAGGAAAAAAACATTGCCGCAACAGAACCAAACATTTCCATGATATTGCAACCAAACATCTCCACTAAGGTTTTCAATTTCAGACCCCAACATTCAGGGTCAACAATGCAGAGCCTGAAGTTCCTGGATTGTAGCTGAGAGGATGGAAACACGGGTTTTGACAAACAGATCCCTGCAACTTAGCAAGTAAAGCAAGTGCCAGGTCGCTGTCACCACATACTGCAGCAAGGCCATAGCTTAAGAAAAATGAAGAAGAGGTGCAACTGTCACCAAATACTAGGCACGCGTAGTACGGTCTTGAGACTGGGCTACCGGCTACTACCAGCCTGAGACTGGTCTACCAGCTACTACCGGGCTCTTCATTAGCAAACATCAGCGAAATCAATCGAAATCAATTGAAATCAAAGGGTTTAATTCGCAGAAGTCCCACACAATGCTTCTCCTAACAGTGTTAGTTTTTCTTCACGAAGCCTTTTGTAAAGACAGGCTGTCAAGCACATACTGCAAGGCCATAACTTAAGAAAAGTGCAGAAGAGGTGCAACTGCCACCAAATACCAGGCACTTGCATTCTGCGCAGACGGTCAGTTCGGTTTTGGGCCTAGGCTACAACCGTGCTGTTCATTACCTAAAAAGATGTGATCAAACCAACTGTTGAGTGTGGGGGGCATGTTGTGACCAAATCAATTCGTAGCCGTGCTCGAAGGTTCTGCCCCGCAAATCATGATGCGCATGATACCTGTGGTCCTGTACATATTGTCTCAAGTCTCAAGCACTCGACTTGGCTCGATTTTGCCCAATTAGCTTCGCGGGGAACAAATTGATGGGGTGAGTCATTGGAAGAGACCACAGAACTGACCCCGCTAGCCTTGAAGAAGATTCTTCTAGAAGCCATATACGGAAGTTTCGCGGAGGTTACCTCGCAGATGTATCAGGTAGAATCAGTAGAATCATGAAGATCGACCTTGCAAAAGAAGGAGTTATGAGTTTTCGGAGGACAATCACACACTTCGACCACTACTACCCACATCAGCTTGCTGCCCAAACGGCTTTTGCAGCTACTCGTGAAAGTAAGCCGCAGCAAGCCAAGCCTGCACGAGTATGAACCAATAGTCCAGAGTTGCATATTTCGATCGCAAAGGGCTGACTTGAAACCAGAATCCGAAGTGCATAGATGGCACCAACTCATTTGCATTGAATCCCACAATCGAAGTTGTAGGCGGGCACGTGACAAGTGATGCAACTCACAATTGGATACAATTCGAAGATGCTTATACGTGCAGGAACTCAACGGACTTTCAATACATGTCTTGAGATGGTTTTGAGTCTTGAGAGCGGAAGCACATGCAAGTGCCCTGAATCGACAATCCGGAGTTGTACATCTCGCACTGAGTGTTGGTGCTAGGAATGCCGCAGAGTAGAAGAGATGAATTGAGAGACAATCATGCCGCCCTACTCGCAAGGTGTTCAAAAATTTAAAAGGACTGTTCAAAATCTAAGCTCAGGCCGGAAATTCATGAGGATTAGCCGGAAAGTTGAGTGTTGGACTGCAAGCTGCTCTCCGGGCTTTGACTGTCCAGGGCTTTTGCTTGGGTAACTCACGGCCACCAATTTCACCCAGACTCTCAAGAAAAGCAAGAATGAATTTTGGAACTGTCATTTGGCAATGCTGGGCCGAGTAGCCAAGCCAACCTTTACAAGTCTATGCCCAGGTCAGCCTTTAAGAGTATGAGTTTGTGAATGAATCGTGGGGTTCAAAAAGTGGAACCGCCTGAGAGCCATTGGCTATTAGCCGACCGAGTTTAAGGGGTCCCCAACCAAGAGATGTTGATGCCTTGGGTTGCGCAAAAGAGCTTTAACCTTTCCAAATCCTAACCCTCAGAATGCCACTGGCGTGCAGCAGTCAGCTTTTGGGGGGTTCGGAGCCCATGCACCGGGCATGACAATTCGGTCAGTCGTTTCTAGGTTGCATCTTCAAAGAGAGGCCTGCACAAATGGACATGGAAAAACCAGCAGCATCATTCCATTGATCATTTTTGTTTTTGCTGAATTTAGCAGCTTTCCGAAAACTTTTAGTGAGAAACACAGGTGAGCATGGAGCATAAGGCAGCCAATACGGGACTCCCATTTAAATCTGCGCGGCTTTGGAGAGGGTGCGAGAGACAACCGTCCGTGGAAGGATTTCTCGCCAGATCCTGCTGTCAGTCAAGCTTGCCCAAGTACAGGTAGTTCTCTTTGCTCGACAGCACGAAGAGTTTGATTCGACGGTTTAAGTCAAAGTGTCAGCTTGTTCTAGATGGTGTCGAAACTAGGATCCAGTTGGCATCCAGGGAGAAGCATTGCATCCCACCTTTGTTGTGATGACTCCGTAAAGATTCCAAATCTTGTAATTGGCCTGTTCTTAGCCTGTCAAGCTGGAACAGGTCAAACGCTCTGTAGATTCTGCCAAGACGAGCTAGCCTGAGGGTTGAGATGAGTTGACCAAAGGGCCCAGATGCTGATTGCAGACTATGAGTCGCTTTGTCCAGTCAAGTCCAGTCGCTTCTTGCCCAACCTGTCCCGAGTTTTAAGCTGATTCGTCATCACATATGGTGCCATAAGTAGCATACCCCTACAATCCAAAGGTGGTTGGCTATGACAAAGGAGGTTTATTGCTCAAAGGTGTTTAAGGAAGTCTAGGGGGTACGTGCCCATCTTCGCCCGTTGGTTATGTATCCTAAGGTGAAATCGAAGCAGCAAGGACATATCATAGGTTGCTACGAACGTTTTTGCTCCAAGCAACATGGCGATGATCGAAGAGTTCAAAANCCATAAGTAGCATACCCCTACAATCCAAAGGTGGTTGGCTAAGGCTATGACAAAGGAGGTTTATTGCGCAAAGGTGTTTAAGGAAGTCTAGGGGGTACATGCCTGTCTTCGCCCGTTGGTTATGTATCCTAAGGTGAAATCGAAGCAGCAAGGACATATCATAGGTTGCTACGAACGTTTTTGCTCCAAGCAACATGGCGATGATCGAAGAGTTCAAAAATGTGTCGCGGCTGAGCGCCAAGTCATTTACCATGGCCCACCCTTGTTGCTCATGGCAAGAGGGCAAAACTATGTAGATGTTTCTCTTTGTTCTTGCAGCTGATGCCAACACAGTTTGAAAAAGATGTGTCTCTTTGACGTGGGAACAAAGCAAGTACTATTCCCAAGAGCGAGCTCACCTACATTGACTTTCCAGACCAGAAGCATGTCGTTCAGAAACGAACAACGTTGATAGCCACTGGAAAGGGTCAGGTTTTTTCTAAATCCGGGGTGATGGTCCCAAGCTGTTGCAAAGCCATGGGGTCAATGCAACTCAGCACATTTGGAACTGAGTTATGACTGGCCCATCAACACTCTGCATGGCATGTTTGAATAATGGTGATTCCAGTTTGTGCAGAGATGGGACGGCGTTTTATGGTATTCTGGAGCTGCAGATGGCCCCTGCGGCGTGCCGATTTATTATTTGTACTGCTTGAAGTCAGGACTTGGTTTCTTTTTGGACTACATAATCCACAAAAGAACTGTCGCGACTTGAAGATGAGATGCTGCGACCCTGTGCCGGTGTTTCGTGAAATGGTGGCGCAGCTTCGCTGGAGATTCCAAGTTGCACATTGAAAAGCCTTAAACAGCTGTGCAGCATAAGATTGTGCAGCTGCATTAGGTATTGAGGGCCACTGTCAAGAGCATCTTGCACATGTCATTGTGCACGAACCAGTGGATACATGTGGGTTGCTTGCACATTCACGACTCGCAAAAGAAGCTGCACCGAACAGCTTGTGATTCCCTCCGAAATGAAGTCTTTTGGTGACTGCGTAGTGGTCGCTTGCAGGTTTGGTATCCTCATAGCAGATTTGTCAGGTCCACTTGTTCGGTTGTAAGGCCGAAAGCAAGGACATTTGCTGTGGAAAGTTCTGTAAAATCGTTTTCTTGCCACTGAGTAAAGCAACACGATTTTGCAAGGCCTAGCTTCGGAGGAGAGCAGGTCACACCAAACATGTCCAAACACAAGCTCAAGTTGACTTTCCACAACTGAAGAAGAACTCAACGTTACACAGATGGCCGCAATGTCGCAATGTCAGGGAAGTTCTGCTAGCAGGTTCACAAGTGGCTCCATGGAAGATGGCTCCAAGGGCTCTATCGGATGCAGAACTGGATGCGGAACATGACTGTAGTTTCTTCTCATCTTCGTTTCGAGGTCTCTCCAGACTCCAGGCACATCTTCTCGACCTTCCGTCAGCTGCCAGCGCACAAGATTTCGCCAAGCAAGAATTAGAGAGAGTGGGGTATGTTCAGGAGTCTGTGATAGAAGGGAGGTGAGCTTCATCCAACGCGAGCAACCTGTTGTTAAAGGTCTGTATGTTGCTTGTCACTTGGTAACTTTACCACGTTTCGAAGCTCCAGATTGTGGTCTTCTGTCTTCTGCTCTTTTGAATGTAACCGGCCAGTTCACTTTGAAGGCTGCAAATCATGTTCTGCCAGTTGCGATGCTAACGAAAAGAAGTTGACGGCTTGTCTGACTAGGAGCTCGTGTGAGGGGGAGAGCGCTGATGCGAGAGCAAAGTTAATTTTCGAGTGAAGTGCACGGCCTTCCTCAACATCTTTCTGTTTCCTGTCAAGAAATGGACCTTTGAGACAACAGTCTTGGGCGTATGCAAAAAGGTGAAGGCTGCAGAACGTCCTTTCTAGATTCGATTTCTAATGATTTGTCATTGGTTCAATTCGCAGTGTACAACACCATGACCAGTTAGCGCATGATTTCTTGACCAGCCCTTTGGTGAAGCTCTAGGAAAAGCTGTCAAGCTCGACAAGCCTTCCTGTCGGAAACCAGCACGCCGCAAATGCGTGCTTGGACAGTTAGCACGGTGGAGATGATGAAGGACGGCTCTCTATTGAAAGTTTTACTATGTAAGGTTGCCCCAGGTTGCACTTGCTGACCAACAAGGTCCAGCACGACAAACTGGGATCAACGGGAACAATGCCTAGAGGTTCAATTTCAATTCAGAATCTGCTGGCATTGCTGTTTTCGGATTTTGGCCCAAGTCCGAGTTCACAGGTGGTCACTATAGATGTTACAACATGCGTGAATTTGTGAACATGTTGCTTCAGCAAGCTGACTGTGCATGACTGTACATAGAATTTGTTGTTTGTTTTGGTCCCAGCCGCATATCATGTTTTGTACAGGGCTGAAACCGTTCACTCGGAGATGTCAGCGATGGTCAGTCACCGAGATACCATGGGGGATGCGCAAACCAGCTGCTGGGAAAGCCTTAGAGCTCGCCGCATCTACCAAAACGACCACGATGCAAAGCTCTACCTAGGTGCCCTTTCCTGCGATTCTTTGACTTCATTCCCTGAGAAAACTCTGGAAAGCATTTTGTGTGAGCAAGAACAAGGTCCTATTAGCAGTCTACCGTGAATTCAGAGTTTCCTTTCCTCATGTTTCCTGATTTGTGTTTGAAACTCTATTTGACGCCACAAGGACCATAGACCGGGCTGTGACGGCTCTGACTTCTTTCCAAGTTCCAAGTTCAACCATTTTGGCTCATGCAAACCCATTGGCACGTTCCAAGAATTCAAAACATGAGTGTCATCAAAGGTCACATGCATGATCCAGAGATATGAGATGCGAAAAAGATTAAGAATGAAAAACAAAGACCCTGGGATGGAGTCGAGACACGAGTCCGTCAGGAACACAATAGCACATTAGTGAGCCATGCTGTGAGTTGTCAGCAGCCAAACCCTGTTGTTCTGATACCTAGTCAGCCATCCTGATATGAATTGTGTGCCATAAAATGTCACATCCATCACCTGCAGATATGACTAGAGGCCAAGAGAATCGAAGAAAATCAGGCAGACATCTTGCTGCAGTAGAAAACACAGACCCTGGGATGGAGCCGAGTAATTTTAAATCGGTGTTGATATGTTTGGTGAGTCCGTCAGAAACATAAGATAGTGGAAGGGATGCACTGCACGTGTGGCATGGTTGGAAGATTTTAGTGAGAGGCACAAGGTGAAGTACCCATGTCACACAGGCACAAGTTATTGCAAACTGTCAGACCTGGCAGATTGTGCACAATTAAATTCAAGATGCACTGCATGAGTGCCAACATGATGACAACAGCTGATTAGTGAGCCATGCTGTCAGTTGTCAGCAGCCAAACCTGGTTGTCCTAATACGGAGCCATAAAATGTCACATCCATCACCTGCAGATATGACTAGAGGCCAAGAGAATCGAAGAAAATCAGGCAGACATCTTGCTGCAGTAGAAAACACAGACCCTGGGATGGAGCCGAGTAATTTTAAATCGGTGTTGATATGTTTGGTGAGTCCGTCAGAAACATAAGATAGTGGAAGGGATGCACTGCACGTGTGGCATGGTTGGAAGATTTTAGTGAGAGGCACAAGGTGAAGTACCCATGTCACACAGGCACAAGTTATTGCAAACTGTCAGACCTGGCAGATTGTGCACAATTAAATTCAAGATGCACTGCATGAGTGCCAACATGATGACAACAGCTGATTAGTGAGCCATGCTGTCAGTTGTCAGCAGCCAAACCTGGTTGTCCTAATACGGAGCCATAAAATGTCACATCCATCACCTGCAGATATGACTAGAGGCCAAGAGAATCGAAGAAAATCAGGCAGACATCTTGCTGCAGTAGAAAACACAGACCCTGGGATGGAGCCGAGTAATTTTAAATCGGTGCTAATATGTTTGGTGAGTCCGTCAGAAACATAAGATAGTGGAAGGGATGCACTGCACGTGTGGCATGGTTGGAAGATTTTAGTGAGAGGCACAAGGTGAAGTACCCATGTCACACAGGCACAAGTTATTGCAAACTGTCAGACCTGGCAGATTGTGCACAATTAAATTCAAGATGCACTGCATGAGTGCCAACATGATGACAACAGCTGATTAGTGAGATGCTGTCAGTTGTCAGCAGCCAAACCTGGTTATCCAAATACTAATAGTGAGCCATCTCGAATTTTCTTGATGTGAACTGTGTACCATAAAATGTCATCATCTGCAGATATGACTAGAGGCCAAGATAATCGAAGAAAATCAGGCAGACATCTTGCCGGAGTAGAAGACAAAGACCCTGGGATGGAGCCGAGTCATTTTTATATTTTTGGTGAGTGCGTCAGGAACATAGGATAGTGGAAGGGATGCTCTACGTGTGGCAAAGTTGAAAGATTTTAGTGAGAGGCACAAGGTGAAGTACCCATGTCGCACATGCACAAGTTATTGCAAACTGTCAGACTTGGCAGATTGTGCACAATTGAATTCAAGATGCACTTCATGAGTGCAAGGTGATGACAACAGCTGATTAGTGAGCCATGCTGTCAGTTGTCAGCGGCGTGAGCGACATATTGCCGCAGCCTCACTGCTGTAGTGGACTGGAGACGGGTGCCGTTCGGACCTTCAGGGTTTCTTTGGTGTTAGTTGTGCATACACAACCTGGTCCGACTTTGCCAACCAATTTGCTCTGAATCCGTGTGTGGGACCTGGCCACTTATGCTGCAGCGCAAGCTCAGATAGGGACCGAAAAAGGACACGTGTTAGTCGAGCAAGTCAACATACACGATCACAAAATTCCGCACGTTTGACTTCGCGATTTGATTCCCTTAAAGTAAAGCAATTGGAACGCTGTGAAAGGGCAGAATTTCGGGTTCGTCTCCTGCCACGGCATCTTGAGCTTTGAATTTTAAGTCTAGTGTGACAAGTATTCAGCAGTGAAGTTTTCAAGGAAATCAATCCTTGGCTCGCCCAGAGGCTTATGAAGTACCTTGGCCTTGCATGACGCCGCTCTTGGGCAGTCCGTTTCAAAGGTATCGGGCCCGGCAAGTACGTGGGCTGCGTCAAATTCACAAGCTTTCTTCAAGTCTCAGGCCCTGCAATTCCAGGCTCGGAAATTCACAAAAATTGGTTGGAAGGCTGGGTTTCGGATTGACGGCTAAACTTCTCAGCTTTTTGCTTCAGCCACTTTCGATGGGATTCACAGCTGGGCACGGAGCACAAGGCGGCAAATACATGAACTCAGTTTGCCGGAGGCAAACGTTCGTCGAACCATTCCTGTCAGATCCTCCTGCAAGCTTGCTGTTTAGACCAGTTCGAAGCACCTCTCAGCTTCTTTCTCCATTGTGCAGAAAAAGGGATTTGATAGATGGATCTTGAATCTTGACCCTACAATCTCCCCTCGTAGATAGAAGCTGTCTTTGGAATTGCACACGGGGCCGAAGAAATGTAGACATGCTTCTGCTGCTTATGAGGCGTTGCTTGAACGGGCGTCACAAATCGTCCGCTAAGAAATTGTAGTGCCCATCACATCTCGTAAGTGTACTGTAGGAGGCAGAAAGGCCACTTGAATGTGTCTAATCAGGAACTGAAATTCAGACAGCAATGAGGGGCATTCGTGAAATAATCTCATCCAGAACAGACGCCTAAGTGTCCAAACTAGGATCCAGTTGGAATCCAGAGAGAAACATTGCATCCCCACCTTTGTTGGGATGACTCCGGATTCAGGCTGCCTTTCTTGTCTAGTCTGCTTTAAATCTCTTTGAATCTTTGGAGCTGCAGCAGATTCGAGAGCAAGGATTGTCAGGGCTGTGCAGAAAGGCGGATTTCATGGCCCCCCGTAAGTTGGTCCACAAAGGGTAAAGCCGCTGGCAAACCAAGCTATATAAATACATCTAACAACACTGTTGAAGCTTGACGCTCGATCATGCTCGCTCGATCTTTCTATATTCAGCTGAGTATTGGGGACTGGCACTCTCATAGCGGAGCCTGTGTGAGATGCCAGAAGCATGCAGAAAGTGATTTGCAATGTCACTATTGTAGGGATCTTTTGGAAGCTCCGTAGCTCACGTTTCTCATTTCACAAAGCTAAAAATTTCCATCCACGCAGGTCCAATCTGATTTCCGGAACATGGCAGATGGCTGCAAGCTCTAATTACAAAGGAAATAGCAGCCATAGGAGCTGGCTGAATCATGCCCAAACCGGGAGTTGCTTCGACAAAGCCGGTCGCCTGTTCGTGCGCGGCAAGGTCCGTAGGCCCCGAGGCCACTGCTTAATTTTTAAGCCTCCCGTGGTATTCCAAGATGAAATTGTAGTAGGGGCTTGAGCCCGTAATCGAACCTATCCTGACCAGTCACTTTACTTCATTAGATACCACCATTGTTTACCACAGCATTCCGCTGGGTAGTGGCAACGCGCTTGTGTTTGAGAGAGTATCAAAAAAGCTTGGGATAGTGCCTACATGTGGATGCTTAAAAATGAAGCTGCCACCTTTAGGTCCCCAGTTCATATGCTTGGCCATCCCTCACACCAGTCAGATCATGCGCATCCGCTTGGACGGCCTGGCCGGAATGGGGGACTTCCATGTCGGCTGTTGTGAAGACGAATGCTCAAG
>DF239216.1:7432-24057 GCA_000507305.1 Breviolum minutum Mf 1.05b.01 | reverse complement strand
TGTAGAATGAAACATCAGAATGTCAAAGATGTTCTTTCTGACATGTTGTGAGCGTACCATGGAGTGGATTTTCATCCCCTCCCAGTCACGTAGCTGGCGTCGGTTTTGCTGAGGTGCGAAATAGATTGCTCTGAATTGCCCAGATCGCACACCTTGATGTCCAGTGCCTCTATGGTGTCTTGGGCGCATGGATCGGCTCGAGGCCTTGTCGGCTCGAGATGCGACTAGTTTGGAGTTTGGATCGAAAAGTCGCAACAGCTATGAAAGCCCGAAAATTGCCTATAATTATTCGTGGTTTCAAGAGACATACCAGATGGAAGGGTAATATCAGACTCTCAGAGGTTTCAGGACATAAATGCAGACCAAGATTGTACACCAGCGGCCAGCCAAGAGTATAGGATTATTTCCAAGTTGCGGCCTGTGTCTCACTTCTGTGTCGGCAACTACGAGAAATGTGCCATTCTTCCACACCTGCGCATGTTGAGATATGTTCAAATGCCAACTCCCTTCGGAGCCAGCAAACTGCTGCCCGTTGCACTGCACTTTGCTTGCAAAGTGCGATATGTAAGACGCGTCCCGTCGTCCGTAGTCCGAAATAAATTTGGAGTTCATTCTGTTCGCCTTCTGAAAGTCGCAATCCTGTCCAGACTTCAGACCGCGGCGAACTGGTTGAAATCAGCAAGTTGAATCAAAGCATTCAAAGCATGTCAAATGCCGGGCCATGCGAAGCAAAGCCAGGATGATTTTGAGAGTCAGCTTTCAGAACCTTTGTTTGGAAGATGTTGCTATCCTTAACGATATAGCAAAAACACAGTACAGAAGGATCTTCGTGCCAGGTCGACTTTCATTGGTGGGAGCAGGAGGTTGTATGTTTGGTCGTTTCCAATTCGTGGTCCGGACTGTTAACCTCCACAACTTTCGCCACATCCAGCCGAATCGATTCTAGGCCTTTCAATTTTAGCAAGACGAGATTCGACCATTCGCACCGAGACACCGAGCTTGTTTGTTTGATGTGCTAGATAGCTCCTAGTTGGTCCACTAAGCACTTTGAGGCCAAATCAAAGCTTCCATTTCTTGCAGTTGCACTTTTGTCCAGCCAGGGTCAACAATGAACAAAGCATGCAGCCTTGCCAATGGTCTCTTATGTTGAGTTGCTACCTTGCAGCATTCAACCATCCAAAGCCCAAGCATGCGCTGTCCCACTTGCTTGCCAGATTTCGCATCGGAAAGCATTTGGCCCCAAGCTGACGAGTTACAAAATGAGACGCTGGCGTTCTGACAGACATTATGTGGCACGTGCTTAGAAAATGATGACATTCAGATTCTGTGTTTGGATTTGGAGAGAGCATCATAAGGATACCCAGCATTCCTGTTTTCCCCTCTTGCTTCACAAGCAGCCCATTGACGCCCATTGCCATGGGCTTTTCTTTGTTTCTGCCAACCTCATTTGTGCCAAAGTGAGACGAGCTTCAGATCTCTCGACCTCCCAAATTTTTGGTTGGTGTCATTTGTATCATTCTGTGTCCTCTTGGTTTTGCAGTTGAAGTCCACGTTTTAAAATTCTCTTTCAACAACCGTCAAAAGAAGCTGAATATGACAGCTGAAATGCGTTCCGCCCACACTACATGTGCTTCACTTGTTGAAAATTAAACTCTTCCGGTGTTTGGCTGCAGATTGAACGAACACGACATATCGGCGAGTATTTTCGCAGATCTGTATCCAATGTCCGCATTTCTCACCATTCGTGGTGATAATGACACTCCTTGTGTGTGTTCGTCGCCCTTCCACCGATTCAGCAACGAAGTGCTCAGAAGCCCTAGAACCATTTGTGTGGGCAGAGGAAGATGCGATTTTAATCAATCACTTTTCGCTGAGGGCAATGCCGTGGAGGAGGCTATTTTGTGAATCAAGGGGTCGGCACATTGTGATGGATTTGCTACATTTTGGCCAACTAGTACGACACGACGGCTTCTCTGCCTTGCCATTGACTGCGATTCACTGGGCATCAAGCATACCAGATACATAATATCCTAGGGTGGCTAGGAGCCCCAGTCTTGGCAGCGTTGATGACACCGTATCTTGGATGCATTGGTCAATTTGCTTTGCAGACAAACAAACCTTGGTGCTGGGCAACTTGTCAGGCCATGGATCCTGCAGTATCTGTATCCAATTGTAGCCATGTTAAACCCCTCCCAGTTTGATCCAAATCGCCGGTTAGAGAAACTTAAATGGGGAATCTCAAGCCCGTGGCGGCCTATTTTATTTCATGTTTTAATTCTGGGCCTGAACGAAACCTTGACTCTTTTATCTTTTCTGTTGATTTTATGTTCGCTACCTTGTAAACATGGTCAGACTGAGTTGGGAAGACATGAGTTTGGGTACCTTGATTTTATTTTAACACCTGCTTGCTCACGCTTAAGATGCTGAAGTCGAGATAGGTTTCTTCAATCTTTCTTGGAATCTCGCTTGCCGCCCGTTTGCTAACCTAACTGGCCAACTGCCTCCGCATCTGTATGTCTTCGTGTATCCAAAAAGGAGCCCAATGCAAAATGTCTTGAAGATTCTCCGAAGCAATGTAATCATTTCTTGTCAAACATACTGTTTAACCTGTTTTCACTTGGTACTTGAACAGTTTTTTCAATTGATCATACGTCTCCAACGAATTCCAAAGAGGACCCAATAGTATAGTTTTGGCTCCGCGATGAGTTCTATTCAGAATAGCTGAGGCACCGTACCGAAAGAGGTCGACGTCTCAAAAGGTTGTGGTCTTCTCTGGAGGCGCCTGCCTGTGCGTTGGAGGTCTTTCCAAAAAAGGGAAGTGCATCCTGAGTGCCACATCCGTGCAGATGACATCCAATCACATATTGGTTAATCACAGGTGCTGTACTTTTGGATTCTTTCCAAAGAAGACGAAAGGAGAGTAAATACTAAAGCAAGCCGAGATGGGAAGGTGACCCAATACGAAAGGCCATTGACCAAGTTTACCCCTGCACTGGGAACTGGGAACAATGATTCAGAGGGAAGACTTGCATGAAGCACATTCAATAGATTTGTGTGGCACTTCTTCTCACACTGGACAAAAGCATCCCAGTTCACTCTTCCCAGTCAATCATCCTTCTAGACTTGTTCAAATCGATATGTATTGTATGTGTTGGAAAGCTTTCTCGTGAGTCGAAAGCTGAATGAAGTCTACCCCTCAACTTTTAAACTTTTAAGATATTGAAGATGCATTTTTTTTGTCAGGATTTCTTGTCAGGATTTTATAGTGCTTAATGCTTCTTGTATGGCCACTCTTTTGACTCCTTTATAAAAAGCCAAACGCATCTTGGAATCTTGTAGTAGTAGGCTTCATTGGAAACACTCTGATGGCCATGAATCACTTAATAGCAGTTGATATTTTGAACCCAAACATCTTGTAGCGGGTGTTTCGGATGGAACATCATGTTAGTTGTCTTGCGAATGACATTTTGTAGCATGGGCATTTTGTAGTGAATAGATTCAGTCTGTAGGGAATCCATTTTGTAGTGCACAGGTGGGGTACTGTTCCTACACAATTGCACCCGTGCTATACGGCATGATCCACAGCACGACATCAAAGACCTTCTTCGAGATGGTGCGCAGGCTTGATTCCAAGCTCTGCCTGTTTTGGACGGTCTGCAGCAGAAGCGGAGGCATGATGGAGTTGGGAGCTAGGAATAGTTGTAAACCCGGAGATCAACGTTTCAAAATCGTTTTGAAGACAGTAGGTGGAGGGCTGCGAACGCTTTTACGGCTTACTGGCATCAATATTATGTTATCATATATTATTATATATGTAGCTTGAATGCTCACCCTCGATCGAGATTCAATCGAGTACAGTCCTTCATGCTTCCATGTAGGGGAGAACCACCTGCCCAGTTATCCTGTCCAAAGAACCCCAATGCTCCCCGAAGAAGCAAGGAGTGAGAGAGTAATCAATAGTGGTGAATACTTAAATCAAGCCTTACTTCCAACGAGCGGCACTGAGGGGGCATAGATTCCCATGACAAAAGCACCTCAGATTTATAAGTCAACTGGCAAAACACTCATGAAAATCCACAGAAATCCGCTGGCGTATTCTTGGCGGCTGCGAGAATCAGACTCGCATCTCTTTGACGTGTTGAGTAGAGTCCAAGCATGTTAGCTTTCGCTCTTGCCATGTTTTGCATGTAGTTGGGATGATCATTTACCAATTACAGCCGCGCCTTTTCCAGGCGGTGCAGTGATTGCACTGACGCAAACTCAATCAGACCTGCGGAGACCGAAGAAAAAGGAGATCGTGCTTGGTTGTCACCATGATAGTTAAGTTCAACAACAGTTTTCTTCAAAGTTGCATTTCAGATTTGGAAGGTCCGCTTGCCAGCAGCTTGTTGGGTCATGAGTTCCACTCAGATTCAATGTTCCCAAATTCCGGACCGGTATTGAGATGTATTTATGCATTGAGACATTGACATTGGATTAAACTTTTGAGATTTGGAGGCGGGAATTCCGGATTGAGATTGTGAAACTACGATTTACACTTCGGGAACAAGTTCGATAGTGTTCAATCTATATATGGTTGAAACGCTGTGACAAATTCACGTGACAATGTTGCCTTGCGATCATTTTTTTCATTTACAGTGAGTGGGCTACATGCTCCACAGTCTAGTGATAGTGTGATTGCCGAAGTATTGGCTCAAGAGTGTTGCCTTCACAATGTGAATCAGTTTTGACTTATCACAGTTGACCTTCACTTCTCGAACTAATGGCCTTTGATGTGACGCGCTGCTGCAACTTTGCAGATTCGTAGCTGTTGCTCTTGTATTGGGAAGATTAGGAGTCGACAATGTGACGCTTGACTTAAGAACATGTTCTCCCTTGCCAGATGAACCCACTACATGCCAATGATCAGCAATGGTTGTGGTGTGCAGGTTTAAGTTATGTTTGCAAGATGTGCGATGACATGATCCGAACAGAATCAAATCATTAAGGAGTGTACCATGTCCTGTCTCTGGAAGGCCTCTGTAAGGTCACACGGAAATTCAATTCTATCCAATTCTCAAAAATCAAACTCTTTACAAGACTTCGGAGCGCACAGCAGGCCACAGCCTAGAAACTCAGGGTTGGCCGCAAGTCTGCAGAAGACCTTGAGACTGCGCATGCAGCAAAATTCTTAATGTTCTCGCGTGTGCCACACAGATCCCGCATCCGCGTACTCCAACATAGACACCGAACATGTGCATTTGTTGTGCCTAGGGGTGGCAGCAGATCAGATTAAAGGTTGATATCAGATACCAATGCAGAAAGCAAGCGTTTTGTCAACCTTTGCCTGTGGTTCGGGTTCCGAAGCGCAAGACAGGGCTTGAATGTTGCCCCAGAATGACCTCTTCAACCTTCTTGCCACGCAGCAAAGAATGAGTGGCTGGTAGCTTTCGGGAGCAGCACATTCCACGGATGATTCGTTTCCAGACATGAGTGCAATATAACTCGGGGACGTTGATTTTTCGCAAAGGAAGCAGCTAGACTGGTGGTGACCATGAATCAAAAAGAGATCCAGTACGGGCTGAAATGAACAATTCACGTTTTAAGAAATACAAAACCACCAGATGGCTACTCCCAGAAGCAAACAGGGGTTGATTGGCCGTCTCATGTTTGTTGGGAGCAAGAAACTGGCATTTCAGGAGGTTACTTTAGCAAGATCCAGTTTGGCATTCGCCGGCCATGTTGTTAATATGAGTAGCCGACAAAATTAGTGGATGAACAGAGTAGCAAGAAGTTGCCTTGAACTTTGAAGTGGCTCAGGCAAACTTGATAATCGACAGGAGACCTCCCAAAACCGATACCCCATAATCCATATTCAAAACCTGCAAAGCCGATAGGGGCAACATTTGGTGATGGCATTTTCCCCAAACAAGTGATTTTTTCCGCAGCTGAGGTTAAATGTGATTTGATGATACTCAATATTTCAAAAAACCGGTATCCTGAAGGATCAAGAGATTGGATACCGCTGAACTAAACGAATAGAACCAAGTTTGAGGTAGGGCATGCCATACTCAGCAAGAATGTATGTGCAGCAAGGAATTGTGCGTCGGTAAGAAGTATATTACCTCTCCTGCCTCTGGAAGGGCACACGAGTTCTTTGGCTCAATGTTTGACCCTTCCACACCTGAAGCAGGATCTATCACCGCGGAGATGGCTGCACCTGTTTTGAAGTTTTGCTTGGAAACAGATTGCAGCATTTTGCAGGGCGCAAACTGCAGTAACATCAGTAACACAGAGTCAGATGCCATGTTTTGTGTGATGCCGTGACGGTGGGGTCAAAGTATGGAAGGGTTCTCAGGGCTGAACACCAAGAAGCTTGTCCCGCTGTCAGCACGAGAAGCTTGTTCTGGTTGATTTGACAACGATTTGCCAATACCCTGCTAGCCAATTTCAACAAACTGGCTGTGTGGATTTGGTGCGAGAAAAACACTGAATTTGGGGCATGCTTTGTTGCAGTGAAGTGAATTGACGTCGGAAATGCAATTTGTGTGAAATGAACGTTGGGTCCCGCGAATTGTACCTAAAAAGTCAATTTCCCAAGGTTACCCTGAAATTTCAAGGGGGATTATCCAGCTATCTTATCCAGCTATCTTTTCAGACCCCGTCTACCCATTTTAAAGCCTCCCCGTTCTGGCTCTCAACGTCCATTTCAACACTACTCGTTCCCAGAAAGATGTGCAGTTGTTATGATTCGCGCAGAATTATTGCGAGTGTGGATCATTCGCACAGATTTGTCCCCATGTCTCCCCTGGTTCCTTGCCACATAAGGACATAGGCATAGGCAAGGTCATGCGTGTCCCGGGTTGCTCGAAACTGGCTAATTTCACTGGGAGCTGAAGAAATTTCTTATATATATAAATTTCAAAAAGGATTAAACGGAGTACACTCAGATAAATCAGCTGCAAACAATTGCAATCTCAGACAGTGGCGCAGTCAGCAACCCTCATGTTTGACCTACATTGAAACATGCAGTTCTTTTGCCTCCTTCGCGCACAGCTCGAGGTTTCAAACACATCCAGTTTTGTGTGGTCTTTGTATTGGGCTTTGGTATGGCTTTGGTACTTTGAATGTGAACGACCGGTTTGCCCTTGAGACAGCCCACATCACGTCAAATGATATGCTCACAAGGGCTAAAATCATCAGCTTTGGCTGGAGCAGTCTGGGCACTTCACTAGGGACTTGAAATGTATCCAGCTATCTTTTCAGACGCTGTCTACCCATTCAAAGCCTCCCGGTTCTCCAACACCACAGCAGGCTCTCAACGTCCATTTCAACACTGTTCCTTTCCAGAAAGATGTGGAGTTGCTAGGATTCGCGCAGATTTTTTACGAGTGTGGATCATTCGCACAGATTTGTCCCCATGTCTCCCCTGGTTCCTTGCCACATAAGGACATAGGCATAGGCAAGGTCATGCGTGTCCCGGGTTGCTCGAAACTGGCTAATTTCACTGGGAGCTGAAGAAATTTCTTATATATATAAATTTCAAAAAGGATTAAACGGAGTACACTCAGATAAATCAGCTGCAAACAATTGCAATCTCAGACAGTGCCGAGCCCTCATGTTTACCCTACATTGTACTGGATGACAGGTTTCCAGTGATAGACTCAAATATGCGAATGCAGTGTCACTGCGCAACACAGATTCGGACAGCTCTGTTGTTGCAACAGAGACGATGAGATACGCCACTAGGCACGGCGCACTTTGCCAACTCAGATAAATCAGCTGCAAACATTTGCAAACTCAGACAGTGGCGCAGTCAGCAACCCTCATGTTTGGCCTTCATTGAGAACATGCAGTTTTCTTGACTCGTACGGGCACAGCTTGACGGTCTTGACGTTTCAAACACATCCCCTTTGGAGTGGTCTTTGTATTTGGCTTTGGTATCTTTGATTTTGAGTCTGCGAATTTTAGATTCCCAAGCAAATCAAGAATCATAAATGCTTAGTCAGAAGCTAAAGTTCATCCATCATGCTTCTATCCATCCAGTTCGTCTTGTTGTGTTTTCTTTCTCGCAAACGTATGGTCAAACTTCGACAAACCATGCTTTTTGTAGATCTGGATGTTTGCCTTGAACATGACTTGAGGGCTAAGTGGAGTGCACCATGGTAAATCAGTTGCAAACATTTGCAAACTCAGACAGTGGCGCAGTCCGCAACCCTCATGTTTGGACTACATTGTACTGGATGACAGTTTGCCGGTGATGACTGTAATATGATATGCGAACGCAATGTCTCTCCGGCAAGAGAAGGATCCCCGTCGGTGCAATTCAAACAGCCAGCAACTTGTTGCAACAGAGACGATGGGATAGGCCACTGTGCACGGCGCACTTGGCCCACTTTGCCACAGTCAACTGTCAGTTGATACAGCAATGCTGACCATCCAAGTCACAAAATTTGCAATTCGATCAGTGAGATGAATCCAGCGTTTCAGTTCGCTCTGGCGAGACCTTCTGGACATTCGAAGGGTTGCCATCACAGAAGGTTGCTCCAATCAAGAGTCAATGCCGTTCGGCAGATTTTGCAGAGTGGAATCCCAGATTAGGATAGATTAGGCTTTACCATCGTAGATAGCCATAGCGCTAAGACAGACTCGTTTGACTGAAACATGTTTTTTAATAGAGTGTACATTTGTACTATAGATATCAAAATGGGTTAAGTGGAGTGCACTCAGACAAATCAGCTGCAAACGTTTGCAAACTCAAACAGTGCTGCAGCCAGCAACCCTCATGTTTACCCTACATTGTACTGTATGCGAATGCAGTGTCACTGCGACAAGAGGAGGATCCCCTTTGATGCAACGGAAGCCGCCTGAAACACAGATTTTGAAAGCTCTTTTGTTGCAGCAGAGATGATGGGATAGGCCACTAGGCACAGCGCACTTTGCCAACTCAGATAAATCAGCTGCAACCATTTGCAAACTCTGACAGTGGCGCAGCTGGAGAATATGTCGCCGGTGAGAATGTGATATGCGAATGCAGTATCACTGCGACAAGAAAAGGATTCCCTTTGATGCAATTGAAATAGCCAGCAACACACAGGGTTGACACTAAGATGTCGTGGCCTTACTAGGGTCCCAGGGCGCAAATTAAGATTCTGTGTCCAATAAATGAAATGATACTGGGACACATGAAATAAAAGTAGATGCCCACTCCACAAGCATGCGTAGAGGCTTTGCTTATTGAATCTGGGTTTTCTTTGCCATAATGGCTTCCGTTACAAAAAAGCCGGGATTTTTGCCTCGTACCCCCCTCCCCCCCGAATGAGCCATACAACTTTTTATGTGAGATGGCACCATATATAAATTGAAATCTGTTATGCTTATTCGGGGGGGGTGGGGGGGGTCCCAGCCTGAAAGTTCGGGGTTTTTGTAACAGCGGGTCGCCGGACATGCGGAAAAGCTTGCCGATCGATTGCTTGCCCATACTCAACAAGCCACACCCACACTCCCAAAAAACAAAAGAACAATAATAGGAGATGCTCAGATTCAGACTGCAACCAATCCCATTCAAGATCGTAATTTTGGAATATTCCGTGGGCAAAGGAGCACCCTGGGAAATGGTCTTAGTGGCGAACCCCGAACACAGATTCTGACAGCTCTTTTGTTGCAACAGAGACGATGGGATAGGCCACTGTGCACGGCGCACTTGGCCCACTTTGCCACAGTCAACTGTCAGTTGATACAGCAATGCTGACCATCCAAGTCACAAAATTTGCAATTCGATCAGTGAGATGAATCCTGCGTTTCATTTCGCTCTGGCCAGATCTTCTGGACATTCGAAGGGTTGCCATCACAGAAGGTTGCTCCAATCAAGAGTCAATGCCGTTCGGCAGATTTTGCAGAGTGGAATCCCAGATTAGGATAGATTAGGCTTTACCATTTCCACTTTCAACTGCTTCTCAGCAGTTTTTGCCTGTGGCTCCCATGATTTGAACAAGGCCAGCCTGTTTGTCCTCAAAAGGACCCAAATCCCATCATTCGTGATGCTCTTTTGCGAATCAGAACGTCCACAAAAATTCAAGCCCCTCGTAGATAGCCATAGCGCTAAGACAGACTCGTTTGACTGAAACATGTTTTCTAATAGAGTGTACATTTGTACTATAGATATCAAAATGGGTTAAGTGGAGTGCACTCAGACAAATCAGCTGCAAACATTTGCAAACTCAAACAGTGCTGCAGCCAGCAACCCTCATGTTTACCCTACATTGTACTGGATGACATGTTGCTGGTGATAAACTGTAATGTAATATGCGAATGCAGTGTCACTGCGACAAGAGAAGGATCCCCTTTGATGCAACTCAAGCCGCCTGCAACACAGATTCTGAAAGCTCTTTTGTTGCAGCAGAGACGACGGGATAGGCCACTAGGAATTTCCGACCATCTAAGTCACAAAATTTGCAATTCCCTCAGTGAGATGAATTCATCTTTTCAGTTCGATCTGGCCAGATCTTCTGGACATTCGGAGGGTTGCCATCACATAAGATTGCTCGAACCAAGAGTCAAAGCCGTTCGGCAGATTTTGCGCAGTGGAATGCCAAATACGAATAGATTAGACTTTACCAAGTTCCTATTTCAACTGCTTTTCAGCAGATTTTGCAGTCAGCAACCCTCATGTTTGGCTTACATTGCACTGGATGACAGGTCGACGGTGAGAGTGTAATATGCGAATGCAGTGTCACTGAGACAAGACAAGGATCGGTGAAGGATCCCCTTCGGTGCACGGCGCACTTTGCTACAGTCAAGTGTCAGTTGATACAGCCATTTGCGACCATCCAAGGCACAAAATTTGCAAGTCGATCAGAGAGATGAATGCATCTTTTCAGTTCGCTCTGGCCAGATCTTCTGGACATTCGGAGGGTTGCCATCAGATAAAGTTGCTCGAACCAAGAGTCAAAGCCGTTCGGCAGATTTTGCGCAGTGGAATGCCAAATAGGGACAGACTAGGCTTTACCATTTCCAATTTCTTTTATGTAATGGGTGTGGTTGTGCTTAAAATAAGATGGTCTTCCACCTCTTAGTCAGGGTAGGTGGGGTTGAGCCGCCCCATTTTTTAGACCCCATTTTGTAGATCGTCCCTTCTCCTAAAAATCAGTTTTATTCTATAGAGATCTGCAAAATGGGATGTTGGTTGCACAAGCCGTTTTGCCGGTTGGAGTTATTTTCCAATAATTTTGATGGTAAAGATGCCTTTTCCACACAATGGGCTGCAAGTCCGTTCCAATAGCATGTAACATCAACACAGCTCTTGGTGTGTGCGGCCAGTTTGTAGAAACCAACAGTGGGGGTGTGCACACTCATTTTGTGGCTGCTACCCATTTTATACTACAAAATGGGGTGCACAACCCCACCCGGTAAATCCAAGGCGAGCTGCTTTACCAAATTCCAATTTCAAGTGCTTCTCAGCAATTTTGACTTTGGCTCTCATGCTTTGAACAAGGCCAGCTTGTTTGTCCTCAAAAGGACCCAAACCCACACCCCATCACTTGGGATGCTCTCTTGCAAATCATGACGTCCACGAAAATTCAAGACCCTGGTAGATAGTCATAACGCCAAGACAGACTCGTTTGATTGAAACAGTTGATTGTATAGATTGTACTTCAGATGTCAATAAGATGTCAACAAGGGTTAAGTGGAGTGCACTCAGATAAATCAGCTTCAAACATTTGCAAACTCAGACAGTGGCGCAGTCAGCAACCCTCATGTTTGCCCTACATTGTATTAGATGACAGGTCGCGAATGCAGTGTCACTGCACATGAGAAGAATCCCCTGTGGTGCAATTCCAACAGGCAGCAACACAGATTCTATGATTCTCAAAGCTCGTTCCAAGAGTCAGCAGTTTTGCCTTTGGCTCCCATGCTTTGAACAAGGCCAACCTGATTGTCCTCAAAAGGACTTGGGATGCTCTTTTGCAAATCATAGCGTCCACAAAAATTCAAGCCCCTCCTAGTCACTAGTCGCCCAGTGCTGCCCTTTTGCCCTTTTTGGTTGCATACCTTTATTTGCCTGAACTCGCCTGAACTTCATTGCTGGCTAAGTTCCCATCCCCACTGCATAAAAATGATGGGATTGTGTTTTCGTGTGTATGTTCGTCGTTCGCAAGGAGCCGGAACAGACCCTGTCAAAGAGAGCATGCCCAGGGCATGCCCTCGTGGGCAAGGTCTGCCTAGTGACCTCCCCAAAGACAGTCTTTGTTTGCATTTGGTTGTTATTGATTGTAAGTTCGTCGTTCGCAAGGTCTTTGGGATGACCCTGCCCAAGACAGCATGCCCAGGGCATGCCATCGTGAGTTAGATGCTCTGAAATACCCAATCTTGTCTGTTCTTAGGAAAGGAACTGATTTCTTGCAAACTCAGTGAGTGATGTGCATGGCTCTTCCACACATGTGGAACAAGAAAAAGGGTGCCCTTATCAAGCCCTGGCCACCCCCCAACTAAGCCTTGGTGGATAGTCATGGCGCCAAGACAGACTCGGATTGACCCTCATCTTCCTCGACCATATCTGGTGTAGGCTAGGCTATCTCAGGAACTCTCGCCTATACGGGGGTTTTACTCGAACATACGGGCATTTGGGCTCGCCTATACTGGCATCCCTGCTGGACCATACTCGGAACCACTAAACTAAACGCCTATACTGGCAATGATGGCAACCCCAGAATTGAATCGATGAATATAATGATCTATGATACCTTGTTGGTACCATACGTTGTTTTGATCCATTTCCGTTCAATTCTTTAAGACCGTTGAAAACGTTTGGTCGGCACTCTAGGGCCGNTTCGGGGGGGGAGGGTGATTTTAGGCGAAGTAAAAGCGCGCCCCAAAGACATTATCAGCTTTAACTTAGACTATATAAGCAAAAGCAAAGTACAGACAAGCAATCCGCCATCAAGCCCCATTCCACTAGACACGCCGGCAAGGCCGGCGGATTCCAACTGTATTTTGTGGGTCACAGTGTCCACGTGCCGGTATGTCCGTTCCACGTTGCAGTATGTGCGTTCCACGGGGTGTCCCCGGTCTGTCCACGGTCCACTTACTTTTGAAAAAACCTGGAAAGAGGAGTGGTGTTGTGACTTCAGCGAATTTTTATCAAGATAGCCATTGAACTCAAAAGTCAGAGAATGGTTGAGATGGACTGTTGGTAGCATTGTGTTGGAGATAATACCGGCAAAATGGCTCGATGGTACTGGCAAAATACCCTATAGGCCCTATATACGCTACCAATCCCTGGTATATCCTAATTGCCCTCGAACACGTCAGATACATCCTTTGGAAGCACAGGGTTGAAACGGTTTCTTACCCCCCAGGGAACTAACATATCCCACCTTGGGAAAAGGAGAATCATTTTTTAAAGTGCCTTCGGAGGGGATATGTTAATTCCCAGGAGGGATCAGGAGGGTATATAGATTGATTATAGATGTCAAAAAGAATTAAGTGGAGTGCACTAAATCAGCCTCAAACATTTGCAAACTCAGACAGTGGCGCAGTCAGCAACCCTCATGTTTGCCCTACATTGTATTAGATGACAGGTCGCGAATGCAGTGTCACTGCAAAAGGAGAAGAATTCTACGATTCTGACAGCTCCTTTGTTTCAACAGAGACGATGAGATAGGCCACTAGGCAAGGCGTACTGTGCCACAGTCAAGTGTCAGTTGATTCAGCACTTTGCGACCATCCAGGTCACAAAATGTATCAAAATGTCCAATTCCCTCAGTGAGATGAATGCAGCGTTTCAGTTCGATCTGGCCAGGCCTTCTGGACATTCGGAGGGTTGCCATCACATAAAATTGATCCAACCAAGAGTCAATGCCGTTCGGCAGATTTTGTGCAGAGGAATGCCAAATAGGGATAGATAAGGCTTTACCACGTTCCTATTTCAACTGTTACTAAACATTGTACTCTTAGTCGCCCAGTGCTGTCTGTTCTTAGGAAAGGAACTGATTTCTTGCAAACTCAGTGAGTGATGTGCATGGCTGTTCCCCACATGTAGAACAAGAAAAAGGGTGCCCTTATCCAGCCCTGGCCACCCCCCAACTAAGTACTGGATGACAGGTTGCCGGTGAGAGTGTAATATGCGAATGCAGTGTCACTGAGACAAGAGAAGGATCAGTCAAGGATCCCCTTCGGTGCAATGAGACAGGATAGGCCACTTGGCACGGCGCACTTTGCCACAGTCAAGTTCCAGTTGATTCAGCAATTTGCTACCATCCAGGTCACAAAATGTCCAATTCCCTCAGTGAGATGAATGCAGCGTTTCAGTTCGATCTGGCCAGGCCTTCTGGACATTCGGAGGGTTGCCATCACATAAGGTTGCTCCAATCAAGAGTCAATGCCGTTCGGCAGATTTTGCACACTGGAATGCCAAATAGGGATGAATAAATTAGGCTTTACCCAATTCCAATTTCAAGTGCTTCTCAGGAGTTTTTGCCTTTGGCTCCCATGCTTTGAACAAGGCCACCTGTTGTCCTCCAAAGGACCCAAGAACAAACCCCATCACTTGGGATGCTCTCTTGCAAATCATAGCGTTCACGAAAATCCAAGCCCCTGGTAGATAGTCATACTGCCAAGACAGGCTCGTTTGATTGAAACAGTTTATTACATAGATTGTAATGTATATAGATGTCGAAAAAGTTAAGTGGAGTGCACTCCGACAAATCAGCTGCAAACATTTGCAAACGGAGTAAATGGAAGGACGCGGTGAGTGCATTTGCACGCGGAAGGCGAGCAGCAGAACTTGATGGATCATTTGTGTTTTCGGTGAATTTGGGGCCGGGTTGCCATTGAAACAGCCCAAGTCACTTGTTATGCTCACAAGCAAACTCATCAGCTTTTGCTGGAGCAGTCTGGGCACTTCACTAGGGACTTGAAATGTATCCAGCTATTTTTTCAGACGCTGTCTACCCATTCAAAGCCTCCCGGTTCTGCAGCAGATTTGTGCTGATGCCTTCCTTGGTTCCTTGCCACATAAAGGCCACTTGTGTCGCGGGTTGCTCGAAACTGGTTTATTTGTCCGGTAGCTGAAGCAACTCTCATATATTCACCAGGAACCTGAAACATCGATTTATAAATGATTGTTTCAATTGGATAGTTCCAAATGTTTACATAGACAATGCTTGTTTCACCAAACATCAATTTAAAACTGGTTGTTTGGAGTTCCAGGTAAATGTCAAAAAGGATTACAGTAAAGTACACTCAGATAAATCAGCTGCAAACAATTGCAAACTCAGACAGTGGCGCAGTCAGCAACCCTCATGTTTGGCCTACATTGAGAACAACATATCCCCTTTGGAGTGGTCTTTGTATTTGGCTTTGGTACCTTTGATTTTGAGTCTGTGAATTATAGGCCAATGTATAGGGCCAATGGATTCTACCATATTCCCAAGCAAATCAAGAATCATAAATGCTTAGTCAGAAGCTAAAGCTCATCCATCATGCTTCTATCCATCCAGTTCGTTGTGTTGTGTTTTCTTTCTCACAAACGTATGGTCAAACTTCGACAAACCATGCTTTTTGTAGATCTGGATGTTTGCCTTGAACATGACTTGAGGGTTAAGTGGAGTGCTCTCCGATAAATCAGCTGCAATCATTTGCAATCTCAGACAGTGGCGCAGTCAGCAACCCTCATGTTTCTGCATTGAAACATGCACTTCTTTTTGCCTTCTTCGCGCACAGCTTGAGGTTTCAAACACATCCCCTTTTGTGTGGTCTTTGTATTGGGCTTTGGTATGGCTTTGGTACTTTGAATGTGAACGGCCGGTTTGCCCTTGAGACAGCCCACGTCACGTCAAATGATATGCTCACAAGGGCTAAAATCATCAGCTTTGGCTGGAGCAGTCTGGGCACTTCACTAGGGACTTGAAATGTATCCAGCTATCTTTTCAGACGCTGTCTACCCATTCAAAGCCTCCCGGTTCTCCAACACCACAGCAGGCTCTCAACGTCCATTTCAACACTGTTCCTTTCCAGAAAGATGTGGAGTTGCTAGGATTCGCGCAGATTTTTTACGAGTGTGATTCACTCGCACAGATTTGTGCCGATCTCTTCCTTGCTTTCTTGCCACATAAGGACATAGGCAAGGGCATGCATGACGCAGGTTGCTCGACTCGAAACTGACTGGGAGCTGAAACGATTTCTTATATAAGTTTCAGAAAGGGTTAAGTGGAGTGCACCCAGATAAATCAGTTGCAAACACTTGCAAACTCAGACACTGGCGCAGTTCGCAACCCTCATGTTTAGACAACATGTACTGGATGACAGTTTGCCAGTGATGACTGTAATATGATATGCGAACGCAATGTCTCTCCGGCAAGAGAAGGATCCCCGCCGGTGCAATTGAAACAGCCTGCAACACAGATTCTGAAAGCTCCTGTGTTGTAACAAAGATGCTGGGATAGGCCACTTGACACGGCGCACTTTGCCACAGTCAAGTGTCAGTTGATTCAGCCATTTGCGACCATTCAATTCACAAAATTTGCAATTCGATCAGTGAGATGAACACAGCTTTTCAGTTTGCTCTGGCCAGATGTTCTGGACATTCGGAGGTTGCCATCACGGAAAGTTGCTCCAACCAAGAGTCACTGCCGTTCAGCAGATTT
>DF245857.1:0-14451 GCA_000507305.1 Breviolum minutum Mf 1.05b.01 | reverse complement strand
ATATGGGATAAGGTACATCTCATTTTTTCAACTCTATGTTACTAAACCCCAAGCGGGGTTGATCCCGGTCGACGAGCTGAATTGTATTGGACTTGTAAATACTTGTAACATGTATCCCATAGGAATCTGTTGTTGGGAGCTTCTAAATCAATGGTGAAAAAATCCATGGTCTCTCAGGATTTCCTACTTGGATAAGGTGCTGGGGAGAAACATGGCATGTGCATGCATGTGCATTCACCTATCGGTCCAAACGTGATGTTATCAAAGTTCCAACTGAGGTGTAGTCCCTCGTAGTGAAGATTGATGAATGGACCTTACAGTCAGAATGAACACGTTCCCATGCACAAAAACAACATTAACAAACATCAATATACATCAATAATATCAATAAATGTATATATACATCTGTTAACAATATATACATATATATATAATCATATATATATATATATTCCCCCATTATTAACTAGTAATGATATGCCTCTTGGTACTGTTTTGCTTCTATTTCCCGACCCCAAAAAACACCCCCACCCCATTGTCACTTTATGGATTTCCCCAAAATCTCCAGGTTTTGTTGCACCTTCACCACGGGGTGGACCGGCTCTCGGGACCTTGAGCCAAGCTACCGAAAAAAATCTGAGAAATCTTTGTTTCAGTTTCAGTGTGGTTACTATAAACAGTTACAAAAAAACAACAATTCGCATCTTTTTTTTTAAGGATAGGTTTTGTAGTAGATTGATGACACATTTGGAGAGATTAATTATATCGTTTTTTTAGATTTGGTGAGGTTCAGTTTCTCGGAAGTTTCTGAAAGAAGTTGAATCTGCAAACAAACAAACACGAGACTTTATCGCCATGAACAGCTAAATGAAACTCCTGTGGATTGGTCTGAACACCCTCCCAATCTCCCAGAAAAAAAACTGCCCCCCAAACCCACTTTTTGTTCCCCTGACTTTACTTCAACTAACCCCCAAAAAAACATGTTGACCCACCATATCCCAACCATTTTTTTTTTGAGTAACTTCCCTATTCCTTGTCCCCCCTCAACACCCCCAAACAAAACACAGAAAAACACACACAACTCATCAACGCACTGAGATGCCACACTTGGGCACTGGCAGATTGCTACCCGGTCTACCCATCGAGATGTTGACCTTTGGTCTGGGTCCCTCAAGGTGGAGGGCAGTTGAAGTGGAAGTTTTTGATAAATAATGTTACCCTCCGGTAAACAAACATAGCAATGGAAAATCCCCATCTTGAATAGGAAATACATCTTCAAATGGTCCATTTTCCATTGCTATGTTAGATTACCGGAGTGTATATTTCCCTCCAACTGGCATTTTTTATATCATTTTTGATGGGAAGGGAATCCCTTATGAACATGCCAGGGACATTTCCCTTTGATATCAAGTGTTTGATGATTTCCCTGGCATTTCATACTCCCTGGAAGTTTAACAGCTTGCCCCTGAAAATAAGCCATCAGGAAAGAAAAGTAATCTTCCAACCATCATTTTTCAGGGGCGCACTGCTAAACTTCGGGTGTGTGTCATCTTTGGTAAATTTAAATTTAGATTTGATAATTCATTTTACTAATTGTCATTGTAAGTTGAACTTTAATAAGGTAGATTCCATAATAATGAACTGATATTTGATATGATACCATCTTCTCAGCTCTCGATACTCTCGAGAGGTCATGATGAAATCCATGATATTCTGCTCTTTCGAAGCCCTAAACTCTGAAAGAAAGGCAGGAGTATGGCAGTGTGATATTCTTTGTTTTTTCACACACACACACACCTACACACCTTTAGTGATGTAAAACACCTAACCTCTGCGTTGAGGTCATCATGCAACGTGCTGAGGTCATGGCACGGTCCTGTGCTCCTTTGGTTGGTGTCGCTTGCAACCTCTTGTCAACACAGTCAGGGCAACCTCTCTTCGCAAAACTGTAACAAGAAAAACATAGATAAACCATCAATAGCTGTACGAAATGTGATACTTAGTCTAAACCCAGAAAACTTCTCTGTCAATAAACTTCAATAGAATCAAACTGCTCATCAGTTTCCATTTTATCCCACCTCACACCAGGCCGACAGGACGGTGCAGAAGGCTTCGGCTTAGGCTTAACCTCCCGCATGGAGGGCAAGAGATGCAGTGGTCCAGTTTGAGCTCAACCAAAAATCCTCTTGAAGCTTGATCGAAAAATATCTGATGATATCTGGTACTCCGACTGCAACATGCAGAAAAATGGACCTGACCCATTTTTATGTGCCATGATTGTCATGGTTTTTCCTTGGATTCATTGATGGAAAATCATCAATCAAATCCCTCCAGTTCATCCCCCAATTTTTCAACTGAAGGGTGTCGTTCTATGCTCTCACAGCAGTGAAACAGATTGCGGAGCCAAGATTTTTCAGCTCGATCACTTTGTCTGCTCAAGCTGCCTCTTTCTGATCTGAATCCAACGGAAAATATGATCCAAAAAATTTGAGAATGTGGTCTAGGTGTCTAAGGTCTGTTGGTCTAGTACTTAGGGGTAGCCCAAAAAAACTGAGAAAGAATGAGCAAAGTACACATTATACACATTGTCACACCCACACCACCAAAAAAAAAACTACTCAAAACTTCAAAAATAATTAGTACATCCAAGCTGCTACCTGAAACACTCTTGGACAAGGACTCAGACAACTCTGACGCTAAGGTTTCCCCCTTGGATGCTTTGGACATGACTTCAGTTTCAACGCTTTCGATCTCGTCCAAGGTGTCAACTCCTGACGCGCTCTGAGAGTCCACCACCAGCATATCCTTCCCTTGAGAATCCCTCGCACGGCCAGCAGCTCTGAAAATCAACCTCAGAATTTGAAAAATGCAGGTGCAGAAAGGAATAAAATACAACCGGACCTGAAATGACTGATGCTAGAACTGCCCTGAAAAAATGTTGACATATTGGATCGTATATGCTTGTTATTTGTTTTTCGAATTTTCAACCAACCTTTTTGGATTCTTTTTCTAGACAATTCGAACAGCTTTTGTTGCATCTTCTCAGGAATGACTCCAAAAAATACTGTCGATGGCTGCAGTCCTGCGCCACCTGGGATCTGGGATGCATGAATCCCTATAAATAACGAGGATAAACTACCAACCTCAACTGGTGATCGCCGGATTTCAGAGAAACAACAGTAACACCCCAAAATCGGCCCCCAAAAACCTGCCAAGCTTGGATTCTAGTCTATCAATCTCCAACAGAAATCCATCGCTCCACTGAGTCCAACTGAAAACTTCTGAAGATTCCCGTTTCCACCAGAAATTATGTAGAAGGTTGGAGCTAGGGATGCTGTGAAGCCAAATACCCATCCATTGACACCAAGCCACTCAGAATCCACACCCAATTCTCCTAGAGCTTGATTGATTTCATCCACACCAGGAGGTTGAGCAGCATCCCAAGGCGGCTGCATCTTTTCGGCCACAGGAATGGAATCTTTGTCCTTCCGCTCCGCTGTACGAACTGCTTTGCCTCTGAAGCAAGTGTTGCTTCAATTCACGAGTCTATGACAAGAATCTCAAGGAATATTTCTAGGTGCATTAGGATTTTTTTTTCATCACCCCAGTTTCCCTTTAAAAAACGACCAGGCCATTTTGGGTAGGGATTCCTTCCACCCCCAATATTTTTCTTTAAATATCTTCATCCCATCTTCCACTAGGAGCCTTTCTCATCTCTGTCACCTTTGGGTGAAGCCAACGGTGAAGTTCCACCTTCTGCCACCTGAAAAAACGGGGGAAATGAATTTCCAAATCCTCGATGAGCTTCACATGACTGGGGAATAAAGAATGGCTCAATATCCTAATTGGTTCTCAATGGCCTTTTATGATTTACATGGATGGGGGGATGAAATGTATTAATAAAACATTCTGAAAACCCATTGAAAACCGATGGACATAACGGAAAAAATCATCTTTCAAAGCTTCCGATTGGAGGGGCTATCTTAGCAAGCTCTGGCTCCTTGTTTCCTTGTTGCTCCAATGAAAAGAGCTGCGAACAACCATAGGCCCTAAGAATAGATGCCATTTGTCCTAATAGATCCAAACAGATCTATTTATATCTATTCACATAATCCATGTCTGTCATGTACAATGTATACTATACATTTGAAAAAAAAAACAATTGTCAACAGCCCATCATTCACATCCCAAATGTCCCTGTAATTTGCCACCTCTTCAGTCCCTTCTGACTTCATCTTTCTCATGGCATCCTCCATATTGAGACGTTTCTGCCGCTGAATCTCACGCCAAGCCTCCCAGCCTTTCACACTGGGAGGAGGACGGGTAACATGACGTGAAACAGCATGGGTTTGGTCTTTGGCTTCTTTCTTGGCCTTGGCTTTAGGGAGCAACAGGGCAGTTCCAAAAATATGAAAAAGATGACACTTTTGATCTACCCCAGTAACAGTGAGACATCAAGGTTTATTTAGTTCGGGGTCGACTCTACGTAGCAAACGTAATGATCCTGGTGACTGTTCCTTGATGTTACTTGGTGTGGGGTAAATCCAAACTGTACTTGATTATCGTTTTGTCAACTCAAACTGGAAATCTTCCAAGTAAGACAAACATGTTTTTTAGTAAAAGCCACCACGTAGATGAAAAGAAACACATGGATTGAAAACCATATAAAATAATAAGCACATATAAAAAACTACAAACATACTACTAGTACAACCAGCTACAAACACTCACCCTTCATGAATAATTATGCCATATTATCCCATCTCTTCCCAACTCAAAACTCGATTCAAGCAACGTTCTTTTGTAGGTGTCCCACATCCACCACTTCTTCCAATGCCTTTGGTAATGTCTTCATCCAGGTTCTACGTGGAGGTTGTGTGGTAAGTACGATGTTACCGGTGCCATCATCATTGAGATCAACTTCGATTCGTTGCAGTTGCCCAGCGACATCTTCCAGTTCTCGCACCACACTGATGCGGCTCTCACCAAAGTCAAAAACAGCCTTCGTTTTTTTGTTTCATTTTGGTGGTCATGGTGGTATGCCTTGTGATCCAAGAAAATTAGAGGAAACCTAGGGCAAAGCAACAAGTAAAACAGAAGAAATGATTTAAACAACTTCAATACTGTTTAACACTATCAAGTGCATTATGAGAATTATGAGATCTATTACCGGGAATGCTTTTGCACTTTGTACAAGACTCAGCTGACAACATCAGATCCTTATCATGTTCACTATCACCTTTTGTTTCGGAAAAGTCAATCAGTTTCCCTTGACTATATAATGGAATATACTCGCTAGGATGATATGATGGGGTGACTTAATGACTTTTTTAGCCAATCCCAACTCAGCCATACGAAATCAACTTTCAAAAGAAAACTGCTGAGCAAACAGGTGATTTCGGATGTTTGCAGAACCCCCCCCCGGTGCCTCGTGCTTCTCCGGTGTTCGACGCATGACCGTAGTGCCCTTGACACGATGCAACATGATCTTCCTGTCTTCTTCGGGACTCGGAATGGCGCGGTGGCTCGTGTCCATCAGCTCAGTCTCGTCATCAGAACTAACAACATCCTGTATCTCACCCTCCACTGCAAAAACTGATGGTAAACCCTGCTTTTTCATGGAGACATCTTGATAACCACAAAAGAACATGCCCTTTTCACGCATGGAATGAAAGTCGCTTTGGACTCCACTATTCTTGACACCACAGACTTCCTTGATGTTTCGCATGGTCCGTTCCCGGTGTAGTTCTGATACAGCGCCAGCCCTTAGGTTGCGCTTGATTTCCTCATCATCTTCCGGGGTGTTCAACGTACGAAGCAGGTTGGCACTGACCGTTTCGTGATCTTGGGCACCAGGAAGAAGCTGAGAGAAGGTGCCAGTTGGAAGGCGACTTAAGCTGGAGGTCACCGATTTAGATGATGCTCCATGCTCCATTTCCTGAGGTCAACATTTGTGAAACATTTTTTTTTTTTGGGGGGGGGGGGCAAAATTAAAAAACACAGTTTTTGAGATCATAGTAGCTACAAAGGAATGATACTGTTGATAGACAAAATCCTGCACCACCAAGGATGATGAGTATCCCATTATTTATAGGGTTTTAACCATCCCAGGTGGTGCAGGATTTCGGTCATCAACAGTATTTCGTGAATTTCGCAAACATCCGGAAAGAAACATTGAAATGATATGAAATGATCATGTACTGTAAAACTCGACGTCTCATCCAAAAGCATTCATCTGATTTCATGAAGGCATATATGGAAAAATATTTTTCCAGACGGCAAAATCTACTGAATCCCCTTGTAGCTTCTGATTGTGCTGAAGCAAACCTCTTGGCGATTTTCATCAAATTCCTGGCTATATCCTGTTCATCTTTGTCTTCGATATGCTGCAACTCCTTCTCCACCTCCGGCTTGTACTTGGTTCGTATCGGACTTTCCTTCAACAAATCTCAGACACTCAAACCCTAACACTTCCATTGCAAACATGCAAACGTGACATTACAAAGATTTCGAAAGGCATCCTCATTCCAACCCATCATTTTTTGGATGTTGGGCCGCAAAAAAACACTTATAGTGGAGATTCAGAGGAATGTACTCCCTGAAAAAATGAACATAGAACCTGAAAATGTTTTTTTTGGAAGATGTTTTTTTTTCCCTTTCCCTATTGTGTATTCTCAGGTTCCTGGGGTTAATCTTCTTGGAGTTTTTTTCATCATCCGTGTCCTTCAAAGCTTTTTTCAATCCTCGACCTTTCTCTTTCTTGGAGGAGACCTGACTTGGCGCCTCCGAGTTCTTCCTGAGGCGGGAATCCGAAGCTTCAAATTCCTCCCGTTTTTTTTCACAGATCATATTATCATATTACATATGTAACATTCTTAATATCTATGCCATACGCCAAAATAACATATTCCATTGTTAGATAAGTTATCTAAATCTAATTGAACTTGGACATGGACAGGTGTGCGAAACTATCCTTAGTATACAAAAGTCTACAAACACATGTATATGAACATGTAAGCACCATCTACTCCAAACCCGTCGTGTTGCAACTATGATTTCATCCACAAACCGTAACCACACAGACCTTATATCACAACTCAATACAAACATTATATAGTACATAATATAGACAGAATATATGTCTACGTACATGAAAACAACAATACAATACGCTAATATATATATATTCTATTATTAGATTCTATTCAAGATAAGAATGAATGATACACAAATAAAATCATGCTACAATATATAATATATAGATATATACATATACATCTCCCCCTTTTTANTTTTTACCCCTCTTCTTTGCATCACCATGGTACTCTTCCGACCTCGGACTGGCAATGCGCACGTTGCGTTGCCGCTCGGCCTCCGCCACCTCCGCCGCGGCCTCGGCCTCCAGCACTTTGACGGGAGCCGTTTCCACGTCGAAGACCGAGGCCCGGCGTTTCCGGGGAACCGGCGCTTCCTCCTCCATGGCGTTTCCCCAAAAGAGCCGGGGGGGCCACACGGGCCCCAACAAAGAGAGAAAAAAATGGGGGAAATTCCTCCATTTAAATGTCTTGTTTTAAACATGTGGATGGGATAAAGTTAGGGAATTCTTATCATTTTGATCAGTTTGAAATTAGTTTGCAGGTCTCATTGTTTTGGGGAATCTTTTGACCTGGTAAACCCACCCAGCGATTGATATCTATAATAAATGTTTGTCTTGTTTCTCTATGCCTCTATGCCACGAATTCTTCATGCAGAATGGTTGAGTACCAGCTTCAAGCCAAGTCAAAGCCAGAAGAAGTCAAATCAAACATTGCTCACTGAGTGCCGTGCAAGTCGGAAGCTTGTACAGGAAAGAGAGGCCAACCAACAATAAGGAGAACCATGATGATGTTGATGATGTTGATGATGTTGATGATGTTGATGATGTTGATGATGTTGATGATGTTGATGATGTTGATGATGTTGATGTTGTTGTTGTTGTTGTTGATGATGATGATGATGATGATATTAATGTACCCAGCACACCAACAATAATGATGGCAATCATGGAGAGTACTGGCAAAAAACATGGGTGATTAGATTTACAACAACAGCGATAAGTACTTATAATATCTGATAGTATGATAACACATACATGTAATGATTTTCACGATAAGAAATTAGTATAAGATGTCCCGCCTCCTCACCGAAGTCAAGCTCAACGACCTCTGTTGCGCATGACCTTCCAAGCGGAAATGGCGCTAGGTTGGAACCATTGAACATGGACAATTTGTCAATCAGAAAGTCGACATAATGTATATTATATGTAAAATATATATATATATGATTCCATGTACGTATATGAACATATATATATAATATAATGTATATTACTGCATATTATACAAACTTAGATTCATGATAGAGGTGTGCCTCAAGAGGGGAGCTGAAATTAGTGAATTTCTGATTCAAATGAACAGCATCTACAGTCGATTTTGGGGGTGTCCCTCATTTTATTGAGACGAGTAATTAAATTTCTCCCATACTTCCGAATGTCAGAGTCTGGAGTGAAAACAAAGCTTTTGTTGTTGTTGTTGTTGCTGTTGCTGTTGCTGTTGCTGTTGTTGTTGTTGTTGTTGTTGTTGTTGTTGTTGTTGTTGTTGTTGTTGTTGGTTGTTGTTGCCTTGTGAGATTAGGTTGCCATGGCGTCTTGTTTCGAACACAAAAAAACAGTATATTATATAACTGATCAAATCATGTCAAATCCACACGTCCAATTTCCCATTTTCAGTGACATCATCGCATTGCAAAGCAACAAAAACCTCGGAAAATTAACGGCTGGAACCCAAAAGTCATGGAGGTGGATGGAAGATGCTTTTCCCTTTTCAATTGGGTCATTTTTAGGTTCCACGGTTAAATTTTCCGGGGGTGTTTTTTGTTGAAAAGTTGCCCCCAACTAGCCAATCTTCAATTCTTCCATTTCAGGTTCAGCAGGGTCGTCGTCCACCGTGGCACCTGGGTTCTATAGATACATGCTGCGTCTCGACCTCCTCATCAGATGTCTCCTCGGAAGAGCTATCCTTGGCCTCAGAATGTGCAGCAAAATCGATCTGGGTGTTTCCGAAAATAGTGGTACCCCCAAATCATCCTTTTTCATAGGGTTTTCCATTATAAACCATCCATTTGGGGGTACCACTATTTTCGGAAACATCCATCTGGACATCTGTTTACTAAACTTGAAATACCCTACTGTTAATGAACAGGTTGGCCAGAAATCACCTTTTACAATAGGAAGCGCAACTAGAAATGGTTTCATGCTTTCATTTCTATAACGACAATACTCCACAAAATCCCGAGGATAGCTACCCCAAATTGCATGGCTTCCCTGTAAATGACTGGAGCATGATGATTTATATACACACGCCTCATCAGTGCTGCTTTTTTGATGATAGCAGGATCTACAAAATATAACTTCTGCAATATTCACTGCTCAAGGATGCTCAAGGACAATACATAAATCTATACATAAAACAATTTCATGTCATTCCAATATTCTCCGTTCGCAATGCAATTGCCGGATGATTGTTGGATGAAAATAGTGCAATGTGGAAAATAACTACCAAGTGGCCCCCCTACACCCTGACACACTCCAGCGGCCATTTCGTTTAAACTGTTGGATTCCAATCTGACTGCGACAAAAATCCACTACTGAACATTGCCAGGTAAGAAATGACAGGAAATTCCCAATCAAATTGGCCAAATACTCAAATTTCTTTGAGTTGCAGCGTTTGCAAGTCTGAAACTCGGACCAGGATTCGGGTCAAGAGATCAACAATCGTCTATTAATCTGCGTATAGAATCATTCCATCCCGCATCCATCCCACCCTTTTTTTTTGCCGACTTTTGCGCATGTCTCCAAAAACACGAGGATGTTACCGGACAAAGGGATTGTGTTTCTTTTCTAAGGCAATGGTGGTCTCGGGGCCATGGCCAGAAACTACCATGACATCACCGTCTAAGGTCAAGAGCTTTGTCTTGATACTTCCAAGAATCTGATTGGAATCAGATGTCCCTTGCAATGAAGGAATCCCAGCCCAATTGGTTCTGCCCACACTTCCTCGAAAAAGAGTATCACCAGGACAGACCACTTTCTGTTGTTCAAAGTAATAAGATAAACTTCCTGGTGTGTGTCCAGGACAATGCAAACACTTCACTGTAAGATCCTGTGCCCATTGTACCACATCTCCATCTGCCAAGAACTCATCTGGAGGTGCTAAGGTCTCTAAAGGTGGTGGAATCCGAAAATCTCGGCATTGTTCCTTCACCTTTTGGTACAAGGATAAGTCATCTTGATGCATCAGAATTACCGCACCCGTCAACTTCTTCAGTTCAGTCGCTCCAATGATGTGGTCCTGAGCAGTGGGGACTGGGATTCGGGGTTTACGGGGGTACCGGGACCCAAGTAACTACTTGCAACGTCCCTTTCGTTTAATAACGGGGATCCTAGGGAAGGCCCCAAACCACCAGGACTCAAACCATTACCTGATGTTGCTTTAGTAAAAAAAACACCCAGGGTTTTTTGATGATTGTTGAACTGAACTGTTTTTATCTTGAGGCTTGCTCCTAGACCATGCAATCTGGTGGTCAGGACAGACCTACAATTTGGTATTTTGGGCAGCGACCTTCCAAAAATTGTAGGAAATCTGCAGTCCCTTCGACATGGTCGCTTGATCTACCTTGACCTATGTCTACCCTTACGACGTATAGATGTCTTTCTCAATCTTTCTAGGTTCATCCACATCTCTTTATGTCCATCCATACCTATCTGTTGTGATTTTTGCCTAACACTATTGAATCAGAAGTATTACTGTACCTCATCTGATCTTGTCTTATCTATCCTATCTCATCTTACTGTAAGTGATCCTTTTTCTATCTTGTTTGTGCACATTTGCCTTTCTATCTGTCTGTACACATCTATACGCGACGTCCGTCCTATGCAATCCATAGAAGTAGGTTCCTTACCTGGATATTGTCAGCGATCTTGGCTTACCAAGAGCGATATCTATTTAAAAGTTTTTCTTCTCCCATCTAATCTTTAATAATCCCTTCTATATAGTATCTTATTGCATCTTTTCGTAATTCACATTTTCTTATCTGAAGTTGTCCTTTCCTTTCCCGACTCCTGGCACTGCTTGCCTCAGAAACCCTTGAAACAAACTGAACTTCTTTGGACCACCGTAAATTTCGAAATGAAAACTGAAACATCAAAAACAATGTATGAACAAATATACGTATGAATAAGTTACGAAATTGTATGAATATACAAGGTAAAGAAGTAAAAAACAGCACAAGGAAATAAACAACTTGAAATGTCATCAAAACTAGATGAGATAAGTCAACTACTGAAACAAGAATATCAAATTAACAAGATCGAATAACATACAGCGAACAAAAGAAGTTGAAGACACAAACATATGTATAGATGATGAAGCACGGACAACTCAAAAATAACTCAAATCAATAGATAAGACATACACATCAAACGTGGCACTAGAAAAGGAGCAACCAGGTCCCATGTACAGTAGATGAAATGAAGAACCAGATCCCATGTACAGTAGATAAAATGAACAACCAGGTCCCATGTACAGTAGATGTGGATTGTTCAATCTGGTCGGCATGAAAAATCAAATGCCTATCATTGCCTATCTATCTCACATAACCAAATGCCTCTTTGAAAAGATAGCGTCCTAGGGAATATGAAGTAAATCAAACATGTCTTTATACAAGGGTGAAACCGCCGAGTCGACGGAGGCTGGAGGGGGTATAATAAACGTAAAAAATCATATATGAAACAAATCATGAAAAACCACATGTATTCAAAAACAAATTACAGTAAAAAAAATGAATAAATATTGATTTGCAAAAAAAATATTGAATATTGTTTTGATAAAAATATGTTCATAAAACATAAAATTCTCATGGCCTTTCAAACTCAAAATGCCTCAGCTAAGTGTCCCTGAATCCTCTTGTCAATAACCGACCCCCCAAAAAAAATGAATTACAGTATATAATGTTTATTTTTTCCAGTGGTAAAAAAACAATCCATGTTCACCTGTTTTATTATTTTCAACTTTAGTTCCAAGGCTCCAAATGTCCATGAGTGATTAGGATTCGCTTGCAAGTGAGACCATGGGATTTCAATTTTGCCATGATCTTCTCTACGTCACCTCCAGGATCCACGACAATAGCCTCCAAGGATTCCGAGTCTCCTGGTGTTGAGGGAAACACGGGCGGCCGGTTTCAAAAATCGAAAATAAGCAACTGTGGTGTGGCACATTGTGTTTCTGCACAGTGGAACTGCAATTTCATTTGTCTTTTTTTTACCACGCACAGCACGTTTCCTGCATGTACTAAATCCAGCCTGTGTATATGTATATACATGTACTTATATAATTGTAATTGCTTTATAGACACTTGTGTAGAACCACCCCCCATAACACACATTGTCACGTGTATTAATACGTACAAAACAACATATTAACCCCCCAACACACAGTACAGTAAGTGTCAACAGATATGATACCCTCCTGTAAGCTGGCAATGGACAATCCCCATTTTGTGTAGGAAATACAGTAGTGGAGAGCCTTGGGGGTAGGTTCGTTGCTCTGATTTCCCCCCAATATATTTCATCACTACATAGGGGCATTTTTTCACCAAAATAATTTTAACATTCTTATTTCCATATCTTTTGCCCCAACAATTTTCATCACTACATAGGGGCATTTTTTCACCAAGATAATTTTAACATTCTTATTTCCATATTTTGCCCCAACAAATTTCATCACTACTAGGGGCATTTTCCCCCAAAATACTTCATCATTACATAAACACATTTTTCCCCAAAATCATATTAACATTTTTCTTAACATATCATGTCAGGCAACATACCCCCAAGGTCTCTCATAGAATTTAGGTTAATAATGCAGTTTGTCCATTCTGAAACGGGCATTTATGCATCCATAAACAGGTTGCTTATCCGTCCATAAACAGGCATCGTTCCATTTCAAAAGTGGCAGTTTTTCCAGTCATAAACAGGAATTTAACTATCCATTTTAAATAGATCTCGTCATCACCATCCATCCATAGTCTCATCAAAAAATCGTCCAGCTTCATTTCATCCGTCCGCAACATCATTGCATCATTTTAAACTCATAGGACAAATTTGGTGAGGAAATGTTTCAACGCACACTTTTCTTCAAAAAGCATCGACTGTCGCAACAGCTGTTGCTGGTTGCCTGTACCTCTATGGAACTAGAAGCATCGAGTGGGCTATTTGGCCAAATTGGACTTCCAAAGCTGATCCGGCACTGGCAAGGAACTGCTGTTCCATTCAGTCATTGGATCGAGCATCATGCTTTGCACTTCGCGTCTGATGCCCTGCTCTGTGGCACCTACATGACGAAAGCCTTGAACTTTCGTCCGAATTGTGCTCTCAAAGTACCGATGCAGGAAGTTCTCGTCTTCGCCTTCTGCCCTCATGACGAGCACATCTCGGGCCAATTCGTTGCACGCCACAATCACCTCTGCTAGTTCGTGCCCCACCAAGTTGTACATGACAGTTTCCTCTTCTGGACGTCCGTCAAATTCCTCGCCAGCGAAATCAACTTGCATAGAGAAAATATAAACATTCCAACCACAACAACAACAACAAACGCCACAACCCTTCAAAAATTGACAAACAAAATTTCAAGCAGCCGTCCTTCACCCTTACATCATCCCATCCTTGCCCGAACAGGTTGAAATCATCTCCCAAGGGTGTTGGGAAGTGGATGATGCCCCTGCTGTGCTTCTCACACCAAATAGAACGGTCAAAAGTTGGGATGAAACGTTTGAGGAGCACTTCGCTGAATATGGGCCGATCGTAGGCACTACCTCCAGTATTGATGATGACCGGCGCGACGAAGAAACGCCCATTTTTGTCCTTCACGCTTCGCAATTGCCAGTGCTTTCCTCGGAAGTAATGAATTCGGCTGCAGTAGAAGGCATTCATTTCCCTGAGGTAGAGTTTGCTGGCCTGTGGTCGCAAGTGGGGAGAAAGAAGAAGAACATCCAAGCGGGTCTCTGTCATGACACCGCCTGAGCACATCTTCAGGGCGCGAGCACGTGCCAGCGCCATTTTGAGACTTTGAGCTGACGTACTCTTCGAACCAAAAATCATGCCAGCACCAGAAGTTTGAAATCAAGAAGCCCTTCCAGAAAAATAATTCAAAAAAACGGATACATTCTCAGGTTAAAATGAACGTATGAAAGCATCTAATCTTGAAATGTGCATACTGGTTTGAATTGAAATCTAGATATTCCAATAATGATTTGTGGAGTGATAGTTCTTTCCATATATGGCTGGAAATTCTGAGGTATGTTTTCCAAGCCATTTCCCAAGTGTTTATGCGATACATTCTGTTGTGGTACAGCAAT
>DF245856.1:0-13693 GCA_000507305.1 Breviolum minutum Mf 1.05b.01 | reverse complement strand
GTAGGTGGTGCTCGACCTTGTTTGGGCTTCCACGTGGTGGCCCAGCAGGGTACGTTCTTCACGAGTGAAAAGATTGCACATGCCAGCCCACGTCAAAATGGTAGCCTTACATGAATGGCTGGAGAACCTCAGTGCGTTCGCCGCTCCAATCTCAGGCTCCAGTAGTTCGTGCATCCAGCACGTTGCTTCGCAGGTGGTCATACGATGAGTTCCAAAGGTTTGAGAACTTTCATTCCAGGAAGGCAAGAAAGGTTTCGAAATACCAAATGAGCCACGAGCCTCCATGAACGAAGTCCCCCAAGCCTTGTCTGAAAGGAAACGTCCTAGGCAGACAAACGGTAACAGGCGAGTCTTAGCCTCCTTTGACATTGAAGTCTTGTGCTTCTCAGTGTCGGCCTCAAGGAGCACTGTGCTTCCAAACCTGTTTTCCCAAATCTCATTGATATGCATCGCATCAAACCATCGAGCAGCTGAAAAGATGCAGAAAAGAATTGAGCCAGCGATGACACGTTTGTGCATGAACTCTGAGTGAATGCAAGTGTCCTCAAAGACTTTGATGGCCTGAACTGTCAATGCAGGTGCTTGGGAAAGTTTCCTCTTCGTCAGGAACATTGAATGAGATGCTCCTGTAACCCTTGCAGACATCACTTCATCGATATCAATATGCAGCATGCCCAGCACTTCATAACACATCCGAAAGGCCTGCTCAAAGTGTGCCGCTGATGTTGCACCTGAATTGGATTGCCTCAAGAAGTTGATGTAATCATAAAGATCTTGCTCTGCCGCCCTGAAACATGATGTGTCACGATATTGAACCATCCATGAGAAAAAGCGAGTCATGGATGAAGCTCTCTTCAACAATGTTCCCGTAGATTTATGAGCCAAGGTATCAGAAATGATTGTTGCAAGCTCCGTAGGACCACAAAGCTGTCCAGCCTTATCCAAGAGCGAAAGTCCAACCTTGGTGCCTTTCAAGTCACTGCAGATGAGGTCTCTGAATCTGCCCAATGCACGAATGCGCAGGTCATCATCTGTCAAGTTGAACTTGGAGGCTGTGATTCTTTTCTTCACAAAACCAGACAGAGAGACAATCGGACGAATATTTGCAACAGGTTGTTCGCTATCATGTGTGTTGTCTGTCAAAAGGTCTTCAAGTCCAACACGAGTCAAACTAGGCAACTTGGTATCGACCTGCAATGGAAATTGGCCTGTGAAGACAGCAGCTAACGGTCCCTTCTCCCAGGGCATTTTCACAACAGGCTGTCTAAGCAGTTTGAATGCACTTTCAATTGCAATGTCTGTCATGCCTATTCGAAGCTTCTTCGTCACAACTTCAGACAAATTGAAAGAAGACTCAGCATGTCTGTTTGAGGGGTCCTCCTCTTCCAATTCACTCTCCGGCGCAGCAGCATCTGGCACAGGTGCAGAGCCGCTTGAAGATCCAGCCAGCCATCGTTTCCTGAATCCTCTGAGGTCTGGTGATGGCTCCATGGCCGGACACGGATGGGAGTAAAGCAAATTAAAGTAGGAGGTTATCCCCTGAAGGGCTTTTGTTGAAATCATGTTGACGAAAACATGTTGCACCCGCCTCTACCCACCCTTGAGACTTAAAAAGAAGAGGTGGAGAAATATAATTTGTTGTGTCCATATGTACATGCAAAGAAGCAAGTTTGACTCACAACTGACATGTGGACATGTATAAACTGGAATGCAGGTTGTTTGTTTTGTTTGAAAACACAACGCTGCGACGCAGGAACCTTTGTTGGAACCCGTACCAGAACACTTAAGAGGAACCAAAAGAAAGTTGGTGGAAATTACGCTTCGCCTGGCTACGCTGTAATCTTAAGACAGGGCAGTCACTTCGTGAAAGCCACCGACTAAATGAAAAAGGAACCGAGGAACCAAAATGAAACAAACAAGCACAAGAAACATTGAATATTAAATCATGTCTGAAGTATCCTCATTGTCACATCTAGAATCTAGATCTCTCCTTTGAATGTCATGTCTGTCATCAATATTGGCGGAGGTCAGTGTGATGAGAAGCGTTCAGTATTGGAGTGACAACTCCACCCAAATCCATACAAATCACAAATCCATTGGTCCAACGTCTGTCCTACATCCGTCCTACATCCCACATCTTGCGAACAAAAGTCTCCAAGGCAGTCTTCTCGATGAGTTCATTCACCTTCGCCTCACAAAGCCACACTGAACCGGCTCCGACTGCGAAAATATTTGCATATCATGATGTAATTTGGCTAATCATGCATGGATGCTAGGAATAGTGATAGTGCTTGCTAATATTGTGGGTTTTGGTTGTGCTGGCCTTGTCCTCCTCTTTGTTGATCTTATGGCAATTTTTCAGCAGCTCAGAGCCTCATGCAGGTGCAAATCTGTCACCAGTGTCATCCGTGCCCCATGCCGCCGATGCCCAGATGACACTCCCGATGGCCCGACCGTGACATTCCAAGGTTATGCCCACTTCGGCCAATTTGGCTTTCACCGTGTAGCTTTCCCACAGCCAAATCGCCTCAGTCCGCACATCCAAATATGCCAATTGATCATAGAATTCGAGAAATATCGATAAGCACCGTTGATTACATAGCATCAGCATAGCATCAGAACATCTTTGGTTTGATATGGTTTGATCATGTTTGGCCATGATCCGTAGGCTCATGATGTCCTTTTCCGAATCAATCTTGGTTCTCTCGTGCCTGTGATGAATATGGGCCTCCACCTCCCACGGTTAATGGCTACACGGCTACACGACTACACGTTCTAGACCTCACGAAACCAGAAGATGCTATATTTCGACAAGGATTTTCCTTTGTCTCTCATTCTCCCCCCTTCAGCGAAGACACATTCAGCATATCACTAGCAGATCCATCATCGCCAAGCTTCAGAGTGATGGCCTCATCCAGAATACAGTCATTTACAAGGATGTGAAAGGATATGTGAAAGGAGCATTCTGTGAAAGGATTTTTGTTTTGGTTGTGCTGCGAAGCATGAAAAAATGGAGGCCGGCCTTCTGAATGGTCTGACAGGTGTCTTTGTCCAGCTGGTCAATCACATTCTTCAACTCGCTTGGCTCCATCTTAAACACCTCAAATTTGCGAAAATTCATTGAAATTCCAAGGTGTGATTGTTCAAACAACTGCGGTGCTGTCAGAAAACAGCAGCTGCCATGGCAGTCGCAGCAGAGGCTCCATTGCCCATGGCTGGTGAACGAGACAGCGCAGCACGAACAGCACGACGTCTCAGCACTCGTAGCTGCGAGATGGTTTCGGGAAGCTGCTCATGGACAAGAAACTGTTTGAGAATCTCGGGTTTTTCAGCAGAAAAAGCTTTGGAACCTGAAATACCTAAGAACTCGCGAAGGGTCATTCTTGGAAGTGTTCTCGATGTCTCCTGTCCTACATCCACAACATGAACAATTTAGCTTTGAGAAGTGAAGGAAGAATGAAGGAAGCACCAATTTGGTACTTGAAGGAAACCATATGATGACGTCACTGCACAGGACATCCAGGATGTCGTGCGTCATGTCCGTGGCATGCCGCACCGCTTTTGGCTTCAACTCGCTGTTTTCTGATGCTTGGCTCTCGGTTCAGAATCCCAAGCATCAGGGACTTCCTGGCGGTAGGCTTCATCCTTCTCATCGACTTCGTCTTCCTGATCGGTGGTCCCAGGTCCTACCACATCTTCCCAAATTACCATACCAAGTGCTCCAACATTGAAGAGATGTGAAGAGACTGGTCCAAACCAGGACCAACGGCCCAATGGCTCATTACTTTGAATAGTGAAATTGCAGGTCAAGCCAAAGTGAAGAGATTATTTCCACTTCATCACCCTCTCCTGGCCCCCAGTTCAAAAGAAAAACCTTTTAAAACATCACCATTATGCCATTATCCGTAACTATCCGTTTATCATTTCCTTTTCCATTTAATCATATTTAATCTATTTCATGATCATTATGGCCCCAAGTGCACTTCCATATACTTCCAAGGCACTTCATCACCCCCAGTGGTCTCTACCTTCTCCGTGAAGAGCTTCTGCAGGGCATTGGCCGCTTCCAGGGGTGCATTGCCCAACCGTTCGCCCACCACCGCGTTCACAAAGTCCGCCACCAAGGGCCTCAATGCCAACAACTCGTCAGCCACACGCAGATCCACTGCCACATGCCAGGTTTCCAATTCGAAGATGGCACGTTGCTTTCGTTGGATTTCCTTCAAGAAAGGTGCAAAAAGAAGACATGGAGCAGCACCCACCACAGTGGAATCGTAGAGATATCGATCCATCGTCTCTTGAATCTCGTAAAACACCACGAGACTATGCCCTTCCTTAGCATTCACACTTCCAGGATGTGCCTTCACTGGTAAATTCTGCAGGGTGCGACCCTTCCCGTAGCGCTGGAGCCATGCGAGGTTCGGGAACAATCCCGCCGTCAACACCGCTTTACACGCCTCCGCCCGCGCGACGGCATCGGGGTGATCCTGTGGCACGTCGTGGAGCACCTCGCGGATGCTCAAACGCAAGTCCTCGCGCAGGCGGTGGATATAGTCCTCGGTCGCAAGGAAAAGAATACAAAAAGATGGTAGAAGAGCGTGGAGGTTCACACCAGAAAGGTGTGAGCAAAGTAAAATCGAAAGCATTCCACTAAAGCCCATCTTAGCATTGAGAATCCCAGCACAAACACAAAAACAGAAGAAACAAGATTTGATTGGCAGTTGGCCGAAAGTCCATGGTTTCTTTCGAAAGGTAGTATTGCCAAGCAAAGGACGCCTTTCCAACTTTCCAGCCTTCATAGGCGTTCACCAGTGCCACCAAATCAGATTTCGAGCCTTGCGAAAGTTCTTCTCGAGCTTTGTTGGCTTCCTTTTCCATGCCCAAAGGGCAAATAAACGGAGATTTGTACCCTCAGCTTCGCAGAGTTCTGCAACTAATTCACAGTTCTATGGGATATAGTCTATAGATGTCTATAGTTCCATTCCCTATTTGTACATCCATACTCTCCACGCTCGAAAATAATACAAAGGTGTACAGGACATATACACGTCCATACTACTACGGGTATGCAATACAAATGACATTTTCAGATTTGAGCTTTCTCATGCCAACGCAAATCACCTCCAGGGTTGCGAACTCTCTAGAAGGGTTCACGAACCATCGATCTGTCAGGAGACCCAAGGATGCACAAATAGTCAACATCATCTCGAAGCATCGGAAAGGGGCAGCCAGAAGCAGCATCTTCCCAAGCATCGGGTGCACCTGGCACCAACATTGGCACACGTCGAGAACGAAATCTTCTCGAACTCCAAACCGAACCCTCAAACATGCAACAATTTCTTGTTCTATAGTCCGATACTCTCAAAAAATGATATATCTGCAATGACCGTAAAAAAAGGCTCACATCTTCTGTCAAGTTTGATCACTGAAGGCTGTGAAATCCCAAACGTTGAAGACCTCATCTGCACCTGGAGTTTGGCCAACTTGGCTCCCAGCGGCGTCACCTGTGCACCAGTGCTGTCCGTAGCACCTAGGCGTTCAAGCATGGCCACGGCGTGCCGCAGGACATCGGCAGCCGGCGGAGAAATGGCCTGGACTAAATAGACAAAAATCCACAAAAATCCACAAAAATCCAAGATTCTGAAGGAAGGGCAAAGGGCTAACATGTGGCTAAATTTCTAGAACATGCAACTACTTTTAGAGTCTGCCGGCTTTCCCGCAATACTCTGCCTCCTGCAGAAACTCCTCAGGAGGGCCCAACTGCAAAGAGGCTACCTCCATTGTTTTCGTCAAGAGAAGTTGATTAAGACAGTGATTGGATTGGACGTTTTGTTTCTGCGAGTCGAATCCGCATGCAAATATGCATCAAAACATGCATCCAAGTATATCTCATCAAATAATCGAGTACGCAATACATCACCATCCTACGTTTATAGATGCCACCCTTCTCAACCTTTCTTTCTTCATGTTTCCCATATGTTTCCCTTGTCACATGTCTTTTTGAGGCCTCCAAGCACAGCTCCTCTAAGGGTGAGCGTTGCATTTCGGGCAGTTCGTATTCATCCATAGCCTCCCATTGCAAGGACGTGAAGAGGCGATACCAAACGCCAGGGCGACAACGTCCTGCACGGCCTCGGCGTTGAAAGCCATTGGCCTTGGAATACCACACCGTACGCAAGGCCGAGATCATCGTCTGTTCATTGAAGAAAGTGGTGCGGCTACGCCCTGCATCCAGCACATAGACCACGTCCTCATGAAACAATTCATTGGAGCATTTTGTTGTGACATTCAATTCTCAACGTCACATCATTGGAATTCTTCGGAAAAACTTCACCACGTTGTACATAAAAATTGGCCTTTACACAAAACGGGACAACAATTTCTTTTTGTCAACCCCCTCGGGCTTCAACTTTGGTCCCACCTCCACGGTAATGGAAGTTTCTGCCAAAACAGTGGCCACCACCACCTTTCGTTTCCCTGACGGTGGCACGTTGAAGATCTGCTTCTGCTCAGAACTGGGCAACCGCGAATGCAAGGCATGCACCTGAAGTTGATGAGCAAAACTCACCTTCGCCAAGCGTTCCAATACGTTGCTGATCTCCGACCAGCCTGGCATGAAAATCATAATCCCACCTTCTGTGCCCTGGCAATGGATCATCTCGACTACTTGTAGCACCAACTCGAAGTCAATCACATCTGCCTCCAGCGCTATCCAACCGAGTATGTCAATATCAAAATCACATGCTCAAACGAGTATGTCAGCATCTCCACTTGCAATTTTTCTTGATTGCAATATATTAAACACTTCCAACCTCCACTCCTTTCATTCTGATTTCATTTCCTGTGTTTTTTCCATCTCGGTGCCTGTGATCCATCCTGATCCTGAAACCTCTGAACCTTTTCTTGTGACTATTCCTCTTGCAAGTTCCAAAGACTCATGACTATTCCATACTATTCCTCTATTCCGAGCCGTCGCCGCCTTCTCGTTGTGCACACGGACCACGTCTTGCACCAGTGCTGGGCTCAGCTGCGGCAATGCTTCGGCCACAGTGCGCCTATCTAGTGGAACCCCTGGCAGTGGCCCCTGGGAGAAGGGTGAGCTGCGACCAACACCAGTCCCTGAGCGCCAGGAGTCCAAACGAGGCAACTGAGGTAACAAGTCTTCCAAAAAGACCTCCTGGATGGGATAGTTGGTCTTTCCAGGGATGCTGACCGTGTGAATACCTGGCCAAAACGTTGTCTTTGGCTGTTAGGCATGCTTTTAGCAATTTCACACGACTTGCTACTTACTTGACTTGCTTGTTTGCTTGCTATTCAAAGCTTGGCTTCACATCACATATCATGCCTGACACTGAAGGTGCTTCCCTCAAATGTGGGTTTTGGCTCAAGATTTTGTTCCCCCGGAGCCTTCGAAGTATTCTTGGAATGCTGAGGGGTCCACAGTGGCAGACATCAACACCAGCCGAAGATCCGGGCGTTGATCCAACAAACGTCGCAACAAGGTCAACAAAAAATCCGTATGCAAACCTCTCTCGTGCACTTCATCCACCACGATGTGGCTGGCACCTTTGAGAGTTGGATTGCTCTGCATGACTTTCAACAAGATGCCCACAGTACAGAAGACCACCTGACTGCTCTCGGTGACTTTATCCTGATGTGCAGGGCACAGCACATCCCTCTCCACGTCTCACCCTGAGGAAAAGAATACCTTTTAAAAGTAAAGGATTACTTGGTAGTGCTACAACTTACGATGCATCTTGGCCTAAGATTTCTATCAATCTGCCATTCTAATTGTGAATTCTCATTCTTCTTATTCAATTCTGTGTGATGCTTTGAAATATTATGAAATCATGCACTGGCTATGCAATGCTTTTGGCAAAGGAGTCTGTCCTCGAAGCGGATCTTGAAGGCCACGGTGTCTCCCAGCTGTCCGCCTCTCTCCACTGCGACCCGATCTGCCACTGAGACGGCAGAGATGCGACGTGGCTGGGTGGCCACCACGCGACAAGTCTCGCCACGAGAGGCACAATCCTCCAATAAGAACTGCGGAATTTGGGTGGTCTTCCCACAACCTGTGGCACCTAATACTAGAGTTACCTGGTGTTCTCGCACCGCCTGACATATCTCATCTGCCATTTGGTACGCAGGAAGGTGTTCACGCAAAGGTCGCATCTTCACATAACCGGCTTTTTGTTGCTCGATCAACAACTCTTGTGGCCCCATAGACTGACAGGGTTGCTGCAGAAAATCAACTCCTTGGATTTGCTTGGAAACAGCACGAGGTCGCGGCATCCGTCGTAAGGACGCAGCCAAGGTTGCAGCCGCAGCTGCCAGGTGAGTCGCATCAAAATGCACGTGCAATGCGTCCTGGCACCGCGGACTTCCATTCTGCTTGTTTCTGCAGGTATAACGGTAAAAACATGGTAAAACTGTAAAGAATGTAAAAGATGCGTTTTTACAACGAAGAGTCACAAGTTGTGACAAGGTGTGACAAAATTCCTTGGTGAGTGCTCAGCTTAGCTTGACAGAATAGAAAAGCTCGACAAATCTGTTGGGTCACCATGAGAATATCTGGACTTGTTCAACTTCAAGTCCCCAGCCATCCCGGAATCCCAAGCCTCATAGTCATCTGCATCCCCAACTTTGAAGCGGTTGTTACTCAACCGGAGCTGGGCAGCTTCACACTCGCTGCGGCAAACATCCGGCAGAGATTTGATGTTGCGGAGCTTCAAAGTCGCGGTGGCAGAAACCCATAGGTCCTGTCCGTCCCAAACAGCTTGGTATGGAATTATCTGAAAAAATGAAGCAAGTCATTGAATGGGCAAACAGCTTTGACACGATGCTACATCGAGAACAACTTAAAGATCATGGTTGTCTCTCCGGAGTCCAACTGCAAGATGCCAATCTGACCCTGAATTTGATTTCTTCGAACATCTACTTCTTCAAACGTCTTTCTTCGTCCTGCGGCAGCTCCCGCAGCACCCAGGCGGCTTTGTAGCTGCCACCGGCTTTGACGCAGATTTGGCGCACCGCGTCCACCAGGCGCCGCCGCAACGCCGGCAGGGACGACGCCCCGCCGGACCCGTCAGCTCCGTCGTTGGGGCGGGCCAGGGCCTTTGCCAACACCGAAGAACAGTTTTAAAGGTGTCGAAAAAACAAGTTTCAAACTTGCAAAATGTGGCGTTTTCGATCATGTCTAGAAATTTTCACATGTCGAATCACAAGTTTCAAGCATTCAGGACGACCAACCATGTCAAACAACCACAAATAGACAGTATGAAAATCGGTCTTCAGCCAATTTAGGCAAGCAGTTTGCTTTCTTCACTTCAGTCTCCCTCTTCTATCCAGACCAGGATGGGCACGTACCCCTCAGCTGAAATTGATGCATTCGAGCCGCATAAACTCCCTTAGAGACTTTGAGCCATGCAACACCCATCTCAGGTGCCAAAGATCGAATGGTGTTTCGATATTCCTCAGGAAATGGCAAATGCACAATGTCTATAAATCAACTACTACAAGAAGGAGTCCAAATGAAGCAGGGCTTTGAAGAAAAAAAATGTCACTTTGGGATGGGCAAGTTTCGTTTCCCAGCCATTCCACATTCTCTTGGCTATTACCACTGTCCAGGAACTGCTGGACACGCTGTCGGCACCAGTGAATCACTGTAGGATCCTCTGAAGCATCCACAAATCGCCGCCAGTAAGGTTTCTTTGAGGCAGAACCAGAACTTGCCGACTTCCAATCCTTTTGACTCCATCCACTTCCCTGCCATCCCCAACCATTCCAGCTCATTCTGCACAACACACCCAGTCTGCACCGAGGGGCACAACTAACAAAGCTCATGCAGGTTTATTGAACAAAGCCAATGTTCTGCGAAGGATGTAGTATTGCTTAATGTGAACTTGTTCTACCTGAGGACTTGGTCTATGTAGGGTCTACACATTCTAAACACACCTGGCTTGCGTTTGGGATGATGTTGGATCCTAAAAAGTTGACTGTTTGCATGACACGCCGGGATGTTGGCAATGAATAAGTGAAAACCTGAGTGCATCACATCCCCATGACCCCTGCTTGATGGAAGGAAATCTCCACACAGGAGAAGTACGGAAAAATGCACACAGAGATGGGCTGCCAAAAAACATCAAAATACCCTGAAGTTGACCTTTCGTCTTGACATGTTCAGCATCTTTCAGTGACGGTACCCCCCAAATGAGGCCCGAACGGGGCCGGTGCCATGTCATCGGGCCAGCGTGCGGGTTGGTCGCCACTCTCTGGGACTGAGGACGCCGTCCAACTTGGGCCGTGGCTTGAGCGCAACACCTGTCGTTCGGCGGTTCAGAAACAGCAGCTATCCACAGTTTTCAATTTGTCGCCTGCGAGGAGAAAAAAGGAGTCAGTAAAACATGTTTCAAAAGAATTGATTGATAAATTGATCTTCTTTTCGCAATCTTTGATCTTTAAGTCTGTAAGTCTTTACTCCCGACCTTCTCAACAGAAGTCATGGGCGCCGGTGTATGCAGAGTCATCTTGATGGACCTCAACGTCTTCAAACGTCTTCCAACAACTTCGAACAACTCGGAGTTCCCCCCCGGTACGGAGCTGAGGCTCGAGCCACGTCGGCTCCTGGAACTTCAGGCGATCCACTTGTCATGCCGAATCTCAAACTTAAAATATCATCCGAATAATCCGATAATATCCGATACATGAGGCGAAAAGACTTCCAACAGCACCGTGCTTTCTGAATTTCATTTCCCTTTTTTTCTACTTTACTGACTTTACTTCATTTCTTTCGTTTCTCTCTCTCTCTCTCTCGTATTTTTCCTTTGCTTCGTGCATGTTTTCGTCTGGTTCGATGACACTGAAAACAAACAGTCCTCATACGCTGGGGCAGCGCCAGGTGCCGCAGTGTGGAGAATATGAAGCCTTAGTGTTGACAAACCAACTGCTTCAGACCCTGCACTCTTCAACGAGTATCAATACGGTAATACAATATTTTATAACATTGTGACTTTGAAAAATCTTTCTGTATATATAATATACATATATACATAAATATTGTATATTTTGTATTCAAGTGCTGCCAAAGCGCCCATCCAAAGTCTGCATTGTCGTGGAGGTCGAGCTGGTTGCAAGCGGCTTTGCCTCCACGGGAGGGAACTCCGAAGGACAGCCCTTCGGCACGTGGCTGCGCACCTCGGAATTTGGAGAATTTTCTTCGGCCGAAAGCGGAGCTCCAGAGCTCCCGGGCCAGAGCGAAGTACCGCGGACTGAATTGCCTCGGATTTGATCATCTCAATTCAAATGTCATGACATCTCATGAAATCATGCAACATCATTAAATGTCACAAGTCTAAAATACAAACTGGTTCAAAAGACCTTCATCCACTGCACTGACATTTGGCTTTATCACGCATCCTCAACCTAGTTTCTACACGGCGGGCGCCCCAGCCACTTCGCTTCATCCTCGCAATCCTTTGGCTTCAGGTAGCACAAGGGCTCTCCGGTATTCAACCTGGCGCAATTGTCTGACTTGAAGCCAATGAGAACTTGAGTCAAGGGCCGAAAGAAGAGAAAAATCACTTGGCAAACAATGCGACAGCCATTGGGCCGCACGCAAATGCAGACTCTACATTTCGCAAAGAGCCACTTCGCGCTCCGCTCTGGGAAGCCGGGCACTTGGATGTGGTGACACTCCCTACGCGCCGCACAGGCCTCACTGCAGGCCTCCTGTGGCGCTACGAAATCTTCGGTGAAAGTTTTGTGGCAAGTTTTTCCGGAGCCTGGTCAAGGCACAAGGCACCTTCCTCAGCGTTGAACCTTGTGCAAATGTGCGAAATGGCAACAAAAAGTTGAGACATTTGCATCAAAAGAATTGAAATCTGGGATGGATTTTTTTCTTTTTTACGGCATCGTCTTCACTCTGGGACCCATGCCGAATCTTAGCATCTTCCGAACATCGATGAGGATGTCTGGAGACATCAATTGCTGGACCTCACCAGGAAAGTGTGTTTGAACCCTTGACTTTTGCACGTATTGTATAAATTGGAGATTGCCGAACCATGCTGAAGCGTATAAATGTTGGTCGTGACCCTGAGTTCAAAACTCCGGCCACAAAAATCAGATGTTCCCATAAGTCCCATATAAGTCCCATAATTTTTCTCATATTTCTCTAACCTCTGCTTTTTCACTTCAAGTTCTTTGCGAAGTGTTCCATGCTCCCGACACTTCGACACTTCACGGATCTGCCCAGGCCACCGGACTGGCACACAAAGCTTCGCCACAGATTCGCCAAACATGGCGCCTGGTTTCCAGTATGATATGTACATAATGTACATATATGTACATTGTTGCATGAGAAATACATCTTTGCAGAGTTGGAAAAAATATGAAAAACGCTTCAAACTGCAAAATTCTCAAAATCATAAGTTTGCAATGCCGATATCAAGACTTGGCAGCATCCACATGTCCATCTCGCATTATGCTTGCACCAACAGTTGAACTCTCCTCAGGCGAGCACGCTTCCCAACTGGCAGCCTTAGTGGCAGTATGACTGACACTCGTGACTAAATAGATTTTTGATAATCATGTTTTGCTGCTTTGCTTAATCGTTTGCAAAACTCTCCACCCTGTTGCACATTTGAATCCAATAGACAACAACACTGTTGTTTGGTTTGTCACCCACCATGCAGACCCCCATCCATGCAGGTTTCACTTCTAGACTAACGAAGATTTGGTGGCGTGTCATTTTTGTTTTTAAATTGCAATCTTTACATATCACCAAGCCAACCCAATAACTTCAATATCACCTGTTGTCTAAGTATAGCACAGTGAGGATGTTGCCGAACAAGATTGCAAAGTTAAAGCTCGCTATGCACATGAACCTTCCAATCCGACAACACAAGGTCTCAAGTTTCAAGTGGAATTGATCCATGAAATTCTGTGTTTTTCTTCGATCTTTGCCCTTTCTTGATAGCATGGCCACGCCTGCATGGGCAAAGAAGCATGCTGTAACATTAGCCACTGCACCCCATAAACTGCCCGTATTTTCGAAGCTGTGCGATGGAAGATTTCAAACTGTTTCATTTTCGTTTGTTTCATGCATTGATGACCCTGCTTGTTCCTTCCATGTAGTGCACCAAACCTTTTTGAACCGAATCCGGACACAAATTGATCTTGGTCAATTGTACAGTTGCCGAAATTCTCTTGGACATCTAACCACCTCTTTCATGGCATTGTTGCTCGTTGTGGCATGCCACCCCAGCCTCCAGCTTTCCTTCCCAAAAAAATTGGAATCCTGATTTGCAAGAGCAATCTGGTCGCCTCCACCTCGTCATGGTCATTCATTTGTCTGTATATTAATTCCCTACTCCACATTTCTTAGAATTATAATCTCAGCTGCGATCCGGACACCAAACGCTCGTAGATTACTGCACTGATGTGGCATAAGTGCATGCAACAGAATCAAACCACGATCCAGGAAACATTTCGGTGTTGGTCTAACCTTGGTGACTCCATTCCACGCAAACAGAGACCCACTGCAATGAAACAAGAACCCTCTGCACAAGCAAATTTCCTTCTTTTTTTTTCCCGAAAGCGGCCGCGAAGGGTTCTTTCAAAAAAAGCGCTGTCATTAAGGATTGTCATCAAACATCGCCCAAAATTCTACTGAAGTGATGGCTGTCCTTAAAGATTG
>DF245855.1:0-14498 GCA_000507305.1 Breviolum minutum Mf 1.05b.01 | reverse complement strand
AACAGGTTGAAAATTCAATCGATTGTGCAACTCCACCCAGATATTATGCAGTAACAGCAAAAGTTCTGCGCTACTTAGCTGTCGCAAATCTGCATTGACATCCATGAACCGTTCACACCCCCGGGTTGCGAAAAATCAACCTCAAAAATTTCAAGAGGTCCCACCCACACCAACCCTTGAAATGAAAAATGTCGATACAAAAGAATTGGTATTTCAAATGAGATTCCACTTCTTGATTTGTGCCGTGTCATTCATGTGCAGGGGCTCATGTAAATCAAGACATCAACTGCACTAAAGCAAGAGGCACAACTGAAAAGCGGAAGTTTCAAAAAGTTTGGAGGTAAACCTCCTACTTTTATTTTCAAGCCAACAAGTACGCAAAAGAATTTTTGCTAGGCAACAAGGAACAACGGTTTACGAGTACGACACCAAACAAGAAACGAAATAAAACGAGTGGAATGTCATTCCAAACAAAATTGCGCCTCATCTTGAAGGACTTTGTGTGTAACCTGCAGAAAGGAGGAAACTTCAAATATTGCTGAACGACTCAAACTTGCCCCGGCCTCCTGGTCGGACAAACATCTTTCCAGGTCTTTGCTGGCTTGGCAGGCTTCCTCAAGCTTCCTTGCCATTCGATTCCTTGAATCCAACTGCTCTTGCTAAGAGTCTCAATTCAGCTCAGAATTGCGAAGATTTTTGTCCAAGCGTCTCTTCCACACCCAGCAAGTTCCGCAAACCTGCTTTCATCAGCAGAATGTCATAATCCTCATGGGACAAGTCCTGGAAGATCCGAAATTGCTGGGTGCGGACAAAGCGAAAAATACTTATTAAAAAAAAACTGCATATTGTGCACTGCCAGGTCCTCGTTCTTTGCAGCCTGATTTCGTGCCAAGCGGCTTGAGCCTTTGCTTTGCCTCCTTAGGGACGATGCTGCATGCAGCCCGAATTATATGCCTCCCCGTCTTCCGTAGTTCACTAGGATCAACACCGACCAGCAGAGAGTACTCCAACGACACCAGCCAACACAATGCCACAATCCCTGCTGAAGCTTGGTCGAATCCAAAGCCTCACAAGCTCACGAGGCATGAATTTTCGCCTTCTGCCTCTCAGTTGTGAACTTAGCCTCTCAGTCGAAGCTGCTTTGGGAACCACAGAGACAGAGGGAACCTGGGCTCTCAGTCGAAGGCAAAGACTGGTCTCCCAAGCATCTGAAAGTTCACACGGCCATGTGCAAGCAGGGGACTGTCACTGCGGGGGAGCAAAATGCAAGCATGGCTCAGTGGCGGCAGTGGCTTCCTAGTCACTCCTTTGAAACTATCGAGGAGACTCAGGCAAACATACATTCAGTGAGCCAGCAATGGTGTAGTGAATCCCAAAAACTTAAACTCGGCTCCAGTCGTCTTGTGATGAAAGGTGCATGCTGAAAGCGGCATATCAACATGCGCCTTTCGTGTACCAATCACATCATCATGACATAGAAGATGAGAACCTTTTGCATATACCTGAAGAGTCTACGAGCAAGCAAATCCATGGTGTTTCATGCATCATGGAGAGACGCCTGCGTTGCAAGGTCAACACGTTCACAAAGCTCCCCACAATTTGTGACCTCCATAAGGGGTGCCGTGCCATCTCAAAACTTGAAGCAAAATTGCGAGTTCAATTGCAACACTGAAAAAGCTGGACTTGTTGCTGCCTCTTGGATCAACTCCCGGTATTCTGGAGACCTTGCAGTGACAAAGCTCTGATTTCTTGACGGCAAAAGTTCTTTTCCCATCCGCTCACATCACTTTAAGTCCATGGCGCAAAAACACCAGCAAGGGCCTCTAGAGCAGGTAGCTGGGAGCTTGCCTTGTGCAGCGATGTCTGAGTTGTTGGATACATCTTGCTGTCCAGTCCAAGACATGCAACACCCAAAATGCTTCGGAGCTGCCCCCAACTTCTGCTTCTTTTTCGAGGCTTCACTTTCTGTCACCTGTTGCAGAGACTTGTTTCCATTCGAAAGCAAAGGCTTGACCTCTCTCTACTTCTCGAAAACAAGATGGACCTGGAAAAAGGACCTCAATGTTGAGCATGTAACACGGGTGTTGCATGGGGCTGGTGCTCAAGATCACGGTCTTCAGCAGAACATCTTTTCTCCGACGACACCCGTCTCACACAGATTTCAGTGATGAGACTGGTCGGCCGAAAGAACGAGGCCCAAATGGCGACGATGTTGTTCCACTTCATGTCAAGAACTCTCCGCTTCTAGTGCATTTACAAATGTCTACAAACAACTGCTGCTTTCTGCAAGGTCGTCCGGAAATGAAGTAGAGCAGGCCCACAAAAGTGACCATGTACATCAATGGGCGAGAGAAAACTTCTCAGCCACATATCTACAATGAAGCTATCTGGAGCAGCTCAAACTCCCAAATGGAGGGTTTCCTTTGTTTTTGAGATCCAACATCCACCTGTTTGCTTCCAGATAGCAAATCACAGCTCTAGCAATCAAATTTCAGAAGCTATGCTGATCTTAATGACTTTTGTGTGACTTTTGCACTTGCATTGGGTCTTTTCTTCATGGAATTATGCTGTAAACTTCAGCCACTTGGGCGAGTTTTCGAAAGCTTTCACAAAGTCCTGGCAACTGCAGGACCAAATCAACAGAGAAGGTACTGCAAAGGAACGTTTGTTTGTGGCATCTCTTGCTGACACAAAATGTTGGGGAGACTATTGCAACTGATGGAACGTATACTGAGTCGAAAAGCTTTATATGGGGCCAAAGATGACACCGAAAGATTCCATGTGGCTCCTTGTCATCTTGACAGGTTGACTTGATATGCCCCATGGGTAGGAGCCTGCGCCAGGAACAGCATGTTTGGTTTCAACTCTCTGATTGCAAGATCGCAACACAAGAAATGCCATTTCCATGTCTATTGCCTCAGGACAAAATGATCAGCAAGTGGAAGATCCTTCGTCAGAGTCAAAAACCCATAGGCTTCATGGATTTATCGATGTCTAAATGACAAGCTTTCCTCAAAAGACTTCAACATCTTCAACTAGGAAACATCCTGTCCTCCACAGTGGCAGCTTGATGGATGTGGACAGTATTCCATGGCTTGCTGCGCTGACCTTTGGCCAACGAGGAAATGGAAGAAGTGGGTCAGCACTGCTCGCTGGTTGAAATCGAGGAGGTGACAGCGTTGGTTGAAAGCATCATCCTCCTCTTCATGACAAGGCCTGCAGCACAGGTTTATTTTCTTTGAGAGGCTCCAAGGAACAAAGTGAAGAAACACATAACATGCAGCAAAGCACACACTTTGAGGCTTCAACACATTTTCGCACACCTTCCTGGAGGTTCAGATGTTCAAAAAATCAAGGCTCAACTTCTGGCTGCTCTACCTCTGTCACCGTCAGTTCCTGCCTCAAAGCTTGCTTCATCTCAGCGCTGCAATCGCCGGCAATGGAAACCACCAAGCCTTCCTGACAGCAAATGTTCAAAAGAATCAATTGGTAGTCCTGACAGGTGTGTGGAGAAACGGAGAAATCCACACAGGCCACTTGCGAAAAGGTAGCAAAAAAAATGTCCTGCGCATTGGTCAGCAGGAACGGCAAGAGATGCAAGAGGACAGCAGTCAAATCATCCTGGTGCAAGACAAGGGGGCCTGATTTGCACCATCAACCAGCAACGGGAATCTGAATCCAATAACCCCCAACATGGTCCGAAGCTTGTACGCGAAGCAGTGTAGAGGCTGCACGTAAAGGGGGACGCCTGACAATGACAAGTTGATTTTAAAAAAATGCAAAACTGGCAAAACCACAAGGACCGAGGTACTGAAGTCCCCACAAAGTCGTGCGTTTTCCAAAGCCCTTCTTTGCCCCACAACTCTCCTCACTTGAGCGATGTAAAAACATTGAAAACACAATGCAAGATTTCACCCTGACATCTTTCCCCATTCAGAACTGGTCCAAGAGTCCTTGAGGTATTCAGCTAGCAGAACCCCGTAGCCACGTAGCTCAACAGAATCAATGGCTTGCAGCAGCTGGGAAGCAACTCCACCAAGTCTCTCAGACCGCAAAGCAGCATCCATCAAATGCTTGGCTTCATACCGTGCCATGTAAGTGGGCGTACTGGAAGGAACAAAAACAGGGCCAGAGGTGTACTTGTGCATATCGCTCCGTGGAGGAAACTCCCCAAAGATTTCTCCATCCTGCGGTCTTGCTTGGGCGGTGAGCGCAGGCTTTCCCTCGCGGCCAACACTGTAAATGGCTTGAGCTGTGGACTGGAATAGCTGTTGCATCATGGGAAAGCCTTTTTGCTCATCATCACCATTCACTGCCAGGGTAATTGGTTGCTCTTTTGTCAACCACTTTGACAAGTCTTCCAAAAAGCCTGGATCTTTGACCGATGTGCCAGAAGGGGCTGTGCTCACATCAAGGTAGACCCGCCGCCAATGCTCCTCAAGGCCATTTTCGGTCAGGCCATTGGCGATCCGGTATGCCAAAGGTTGTGCGCCAGGAACAGATGCAAGGACTTCATAACCCTTCGAAGCGTGAAAGCCCGCTGCCCATTGACGGAACAAGCCATCAAACGCTCCCTGACGCAAACTTTCGGCAGAGGAATCAGTGACTTTGACTTTTTCAAAAATTCTTTTCAGATCCTCAGACGTCAACCCAGAATCGGTGACCAAATGTCTCATGGCTGTACACTGACCGCTATTCTCAATGGTACTAGACATCTGCGCAGCTGCTTCAATGTCAGCATCCAGTTTGGGCGCCACCATGGTGTTTGGACCACCAGTACCTTAGTTTCAGAAAACGTAATGATCCGGATGGGATGGTTAGCTGCAGCTTTTGTTCCGGCGTGCACGACTTTTGGTCCAGCTTTCGAAAGAGCAAAATGTCGTTTTCAACAGATTTGGCTGTGAACTTGGGTTGTCTGAAAAAATCGCAAAACATATATGCAACTTGGCTCGGATTAGGGTTTAGCGGGTGGTGATGGAACACAAGGGGAAAAGGCAACTGCCGCGAAGGCGGTCATCACAGAATCTCAAACCAAGAAGCTGGCAAAGGTGTATGGCATCAGCTCTTTGATGGCTGCTGCCACTTCTCGACTTCCCGTGAGATACAGTGGACTTTGACGCATCTGAGACATGATTTTGCGCTGTTCCTCAATGCTGCAAGAGACATAGCTCACCAGAGATGTATCCAATCCCTCTCTTTGCATCTCCTCCTGAGAAAGCCGATCTTTACAAGTTGCATACAAACGAATCAAGCTCATCTTTCAAAGATTTCGAGACACCTAACATTTCAAAATATAATCTGTATGTGTGTTGATGTAAGCATGCAAGGTTAAGCACTCAGCTCGGCACCAGAAGGAGTTGAACCCAACGGTACATATGCTGTGTGGTGTTGGACCGAGATAGAATGAGCACCGGAATGCCAAGCTCGATATTCCGGAGGGTCTTTCGGCAAAGATCCAGAAAATTAGAGAAGTTGGAGACGCAACCTACTAGTGCGACATGCCTTTGAATCCGGACACGGCCAGCAAGCTCATCTTCTAGCAGCAAATCATTGAGTTTCCTCTCGACAACATTTGCTTCAATGGATTCTTCAATCTCTGTTACACCATCTTGCTTGTGAAAATCCAGAGCTTGATTGCCAATGAGCAAGGCTGCATGCTCCGAAAGAAGTCGTGCTTCAATGCAACGGACCTCACTACGGAAATCCTTCCCCACGTTCAAAGTCTTGATGTGCTCCAGAACTTGATCAACAATTTGTGGAGCTGCCAAAATTTGTCTACCATTCACATTGCTAAAAGCATCCACCGTCTCCACCAAATCACCCTCTCGGATCGCTTGCCCACGAATCAAAGTGCACACTGGATCTTCAAACCAAGTTTTGGACTCAAAACTTTCCAGGTATTTCACAGTGTCAGTTCTCAAACTTTTCACATCTACAGGAGGAAACTCACCAAACGAAGAGACATAGGATGGCGAGGCAAAGTGGTAGGACCTCCGGCATGACCGGAATGACGGGCACGATTGTGAAAAGCTAGTGCAAAGCAGAAATCCAAAGCTGGCCTTTGCTGCTGTACACCTGCCACGTTGAAACAAATGGGATGAAGCACAGCGAGACAAACTCAAGGCATGCCAGCTGCACCCAGAACACGACCAGCGCGGATGTTCACCTTTTTGATGCAATGCCCGTGCCTGCGAAGCTTCATGTTTAGACAGCAGGGGGATATTTGAGGACCATATAGCGGCATCCCACTAAGTCTCGCAATATTTCTATGGTTTCAGGTAGCGCTAGTGTCAATCCTGCCTTCTTGACACTCGGCCATGGATCACATTGAAGCCAGATGCATTCAGTGGCCTTGGTATCTCCACTTTAGCCGTTCGACCAACACACCAAGCACCACCACACCCCCAAGAATCTGGCATGTGGAACACAGTCCGAACCCAACTAGGACTTGACAGTGGTGCTTTTCTAAAACGTAAATGTTGGTGCTGAAATGGCTGAAACACTTCAGAGACTTTCAGATGAACCATCCCGTGAAATATTGCAATTTAGCAAATTTTGGACTGGAAAATACTGCATCTTAACTAATGATGTTGCCTTGTACAAGCGCGGTGCCAAATCCTCACGAGCAAGAGTTCAAACTCCGAAGACCAAAAGAAAACGAATGAATTCCTTTGCTTGCCTACATGCTTCCAGCCCATGTGCATGTTCATGGTGGTATTGCAGTCCTGTGTTTGAAAGAAACGAAACAGGTCCGTTTCTTTCTCTGTGGCATCAACCTCAAATCACGCAGCAGTCAGTCATGGGTGAGCTCAAGCTACGGAAGAAAGTGGTGAGGTCAGAACTTTTTGAATTTCTTCCCGCACAGCTTGCAGGCCTTCTGGTCCCAAGAAAGGCCGAATCACAACCTGGAGATGTGCCAATCTCAGACTTGACAGCTCAGTTTATAGCGTAGAAACTTAGAAACACCCACTTTCTTTTTCAAAACACGCACGATCGACATGTGGAAATGGCTTGGCGTCTTGGAACTGAACTCGCAAACACCTGCAAGCTCGCATTTGACTTACGACTCAAAGGTGGCTCAACAAACTCAACGGGAGTCCAAAAAATGCCTGCGAGCTTCCGGTTTACTCCACTCCTCATGACAACCTCATGGGACGCTCCAATGTTCAAGATCTGTTTCAGTGTTTGAATTGAGCTCAGGAGCAAACGGACTGACATGTGCAGTTGCACCAAAGTTCGAGTTGAATTCCGAGTTTTGTATAGTTTTGTTGCTTCACCATTTTTACTTGTGCTAAAGGAATGAAGTGATCAAGGCCTTTCACACCAAGTTCCAAGAATGAAGGCATCAGTTGACTATGTAGTGTTACTACTTGTCGGCTGAAGAGTTGCTTGCCACAACGTATAGATCCGTTTCTGCTCGTGTGCTCAAGCCGAGAAACTGCTCTTTACATCGGAAAACTAAAATGAAAGCTTCAGCAATAGGTAGTATTGCTATTGCAGTCAACTTCTTAACTCTACAAATTGACCAATCTCACCAAGCAGTCAACCTACCACCCAATCTGTGGTCTTCAACAGGACTGTGCAACCCCTAAACTGCGTGGTGACGTCCATGTTACAATACATTTTTTGCTCCTCTCCATACGGGATGTAGCCTGTCCAGCGTGTGAAACGTAGACTGCAATTATGTTTTATCAATGGCATCGGGCTTGAAGTGTCCCAATCGAACATGGATTTGTTTGGCAAAGCAAGCATGACTTCCCTCTACTGAAGTAAAGGCCGCGAGGCCGTCTCATTCAACAACTGGCAAACGAAGCCCTAGCAAAGGAAGACCATTGACAATTGAGTGAAGGATGTTAAATGTTCATGGATACAATTTACAACATATCTCCGTACCTGGTTTGTATATTAATAGTCTTTGTGTTCGCAGTTGTTTATCTACCAACTGTTACCATCTCAATTTGGTGCTGAGGTTCAATGCCATCAAGCAAAGCCTGGCGGTGCATCGTGCCCCTTGAGTTCTCTCGACTCTCGGGCTTCTCGCAGGTTTCGGTCCCCCCGATCACCCCGCCGGGGTCGAACACGTGGGTTTCTCAAGGCTGGACTCGGCTCAATACCGAAAGAATCCAAATCCTCAGACCATTTCCTTGGGACTTCAATCAAGGCAACAAATGATGCCAAAAATTTCCAGACTTTGTTTGATGTGAGAGTGAATGGCTTTCGTTTATGTTCCACTCTTGTCAGGGTGGGGAACCTCAATCTGTTGGTATTCAGCTGCCGCAAGAAAGTACAGGAAAGCAAATCCAATTAAGTCCAAAAACGAAGGGTTGCACAAATGCGGATCGAGCTTCTGTAGCACCTCAGCAACACCAAGCTCTTGAAGAATTGCAGGAGCCTCCCAGGATTTCTCCTCTGTGGACATGTTCCAAAAGAAGGGCTTGGCATTGTCTTTTCTTTCACGGAAAACAATCCATTCGCCCATCTCTGCTATGCCTGAGCAAGCCAGGCATTTTGAGCAAAGAAGCCTCGCTTCTGGGTTCCCTGATTTGCCCCTACTCAATCTTCCAAGCGCTGGAAACTCTAGAAATATCAAACAATGACTTTGGACTCATGATTTTAACGAGATACATTGTAAACCAAGATATTCTCCTTCACGAGTGCCAGGCACCACCTCTGGAAGTGGTGGGCCCATCTGCATCTCGGGAATCTCCATCTCCCATGGTGCACTTGGCCATGCTTCGTAAGCGTCATATCCCATGGCACCGCAGCCATAGTCTGGCAGATTGGCATGGCCGCTGTGTCCGCCCAATGGAACAAAGGTGAAGCTTGGAACAGATGGCGTGAATGCAGGAGCAGCTGCGTTCAAGGCTGTTGGAGGATCTGGTTTCTTTATCCAGACCTCGGGAAAAACCAAGCAAGGCGAATTCAAGGAACCTCACAAACTCATGGTCCAGAGTCCAGCCACTTGAACATCATCGGAGAGCTCTCAAAAGGAACTGCGCTTGTCACGCTTTGAAGATTGACTAAAGTTGCACTTAAAATCCTCAACCAAGACAGTGGCCTACTGTGGGCACCATACCTTTTACCATTAAAAGCATATTGTCGAATTCATGTACAAAAGCTGTCAACTCACACTCAAAGGCAAATTGGCAGTGGGACAGCTCGAAGTCCATGTACAGTTAGTTCTTTTCCCGCACTCAAATTCTCACTCCTATGATCCATGATACATGATATGATGTTGAAACTATGATGCTATTGGTTATCAATGTTTTGTCCTATGGCTTGACTTTCACCGTCAATTCCACACACAATGTGCTGAGAAGTGTAGCACATGAGAATTTGGGTATGTGGTTTGTTTCAGTCTCCGTAGCTACAATGAATCCGCCGGCACTGGTAAGTGCCAAAGGGCGAGTCTTTCAGGAGACACTAACAAGGTTGGCTTTACCTCCGAGAAAGAGGTGGGCTTGTTATGCAAGGAAACGCATGGTAGGCTTAAAAACGCTGCAAGTTACAGGTCTCCTCCCCTCTGTTGGAGTTAGAACTTATGAGGTGATAATGCCAAGATAAAAATGCTGGCCATAAAAATTTGCATCGTTGGCCAGAACGAGGGCCAAAATTTGTCCAAAGAGTTCAGGCCAACCCTTTTGAACATTTGGATTGTCGCCCTACCGTTTCTTGCTTGTCAGCTTTGAAAACTGGAGGTGAGAAAACGCTGCTGTTTAGATACAATATGTTTTACGAGCACATTTGACAAAACACTGTAAATATCAGTACCTTTTCTAAGCAGGGCCAAGAAACCGTGTAAATAGCGTGTTTGCTTACTTTTTGCATTCAACACCAAGAAAACATGTGACAGAAATGCTGTAAAACACATGGTTCTGATAACAAAGTCTGGCAAATCTTTGATCCCGGTGAGGGCTGCCGCGGAGCAGCCTGACTACAACAGTTCTTTACAGATAACAGTAACTTCAAATCGAGGCGTAGAACTGGGACTCTGTAAACTCCGATAACTCCGATTCCGGCCTTAGATTTGGGACTTCTCTCTGGCTCCTCTGGCTCCTCTGGCTTAGCATCCCCAGTTCTTTCGCAATCTCCGCCAACGTTGCGACTCTCAGAATTCGCCGCAACTTTCCGATTCTTGTCCTGTACACAGGTCATACAACCAGAGTGGATGAGAAAAACACAAGAGCGAAAACAAAAAACAGTTGTAGAAAACTGCTTGAAAAACACAAAAGAAGGAAGCACAAACACATCAATTGTGCACCTTCTGCTTCTTGCCCTTCTGCTTTGCAGCATTGCTGGGCGTTTTCTCCCCTTTCACAATCTCCAAAATCCGGCTGATGCGCTCATGCGCCTTGGATCAACACAATTGAACAAAATTGCACTTTGCATTCTGCACCAGTCACTGTGCCGCACCTCACCCTGCTCGTGCGACTTCATTGGAACCCAGCCCCCTTAGCAGCCTCCCGCCGCGGTCCGCGGCAGAGACTTCGCAGGGCATAGGGCTGAGCCAAATGCAAAATGTGCAAACAGAAACTTGCAAAAATAAACGTTGCTGGGTCCATGTTTTGTTGCTGGCTGCATTTGATTCTAAGAAGCGTTTCCGAAATGAATTCCACCTTGCCAAAAAAGAGAAGAGCCGCAGAGTAAAATACGTAAACAAATGGTGCTTAAGTGTTTGGTTGGACCATAATTTTGGACAAGTCCCATGCGCTTCAAATTTTTACAAGTTGGTGATGGATTTTAATGCCATGTAATGTACACCTACCAGCACCACTGATTACATCTGTTTGCCAAACAAAATCCGAACTCGAACAGACTGTATGGATCATGGAGTTTCGTAGTTTTGCCCACTCTTGACCAAATTTGTCACGAGGGTAATCTGATGTGTTTTTTCCAACTCGTTCAATTCATTACAAACATGTTTTGCCATGCAACGAAAAGTCTCCAGCGATCTCTAAACTTCAAACAGCACAATCCCCACACATTTGTGTTCTTCCGTTCCACCCTTCTTTCCCTGGTTGCTGACACCTGCCCAGGAATTCTTCGTGTACGGACGACGCCTCCTTTGTATTCGACGCCATGTGCTCTATGACCTTCAAAATTGAAACCGCCACACGTGGTTTCATAGTCCCTTTTTGCCTTCTTCAATTCGGTAGACAAAATTTTCTCTCACACGCAAATGCAACAAAAAAATTGCGGCAGCGATAATCACACCCAAGAGTTCATTCCCGTTTGACCGTTTTGGACAGGAACCGTAACACCAAGCAGCACCCAACCACCAACCAACCAAACACAAAAAAGTCGAACCCGGAGAACTTTCTGTCCATGTCACCATTGTGAAATGCCTATTTGCTAGTTGACGTAACACAAATCAAGACATATTTTTTCATCACCAAACACAATTTTTCATCGCCACTTCAAATTGCTCGGAACATCCACCAACAACAATAACAACTACACCGACAAGAACAAGAACAAGAACAAGAACAAGAACAAGAACAAGAACAAGAACAAGAACAACAACAACAACAACAACAACAACAACAACAACAACAACAACAACAACAACAACAACAACAACAACAACAACAACAACAACAACAACAACAACAACAACAACACAACAACACAACAACACAACACAACACACACACACACACACACACACACACACACACACACACACACACACACACNCAACACCAACAACAACAACAACAACAACAACAACAACAACAACAACAACAACAACAACAACAACAACAACAACAACAACAGCAGCAACAACAACACCAGCAGCAACAGCAACAGCAACAGCAACAACAACAACAACAAAAATAGTTGCAACCACGACCGCCACCACAACCACAACCAAAAAAAATTCTCAACAAGGTCAACACAACACTTTTTTTTGAGCTCATGCCGTGCGCGCTCGAGGCTCAGACGGTCATCAAAACGTATTGTTTTTGACTGACTATTCCCACATGTTGGAGAATAGGTGAGAGCAAAAGCCAGGAGTCTTTCAAAACAAAACCAGCAAACACAACCAAAACCAACCAAAAACAAACCAAAAAACCGAGAAAGACACCCAGGAAACTAGGTGAGACACTACGCTTTCAGAAGAAAAGTCCACAAGCCGCTAGAACAGGAAACTAAAAACAATCGATCTCAGCCAAAGAAGCCAAGCACGGCAGCTAGGAATCAGCTTGCGGTCAAACAAAACAATTCGCCAGCATGAAGAGGAGAAGGATCAGCGCAGAGCAGTCCTTGGGTTCGAGATGCCTGTAACAAGAGCGTACATTCGATCGTAGGATAAAAGGCACCGATGACGCAAGTTTCCAGATTAACAAGAAACTGCGAATGTCCGGTGCACACCAGCAAAGAACCACAAAGGCGAAAACAGCACACAAACCAAGGACACTACAAGGGGAGAACAGGACTACAAAGGACGAGAACAGCACCAACAAGAGACGACAAAGGAAAAAAACAGCACAAACACGAGGTAAATCGATGGCCTGTCTTTTTTTTGAGCTATGCCGTGCGCGCTCGAAGCTCTGACAGTGGTCAAGAAGAAGCCAAGCCCTATTGGCTCATGGCAAATGCCGTGCAAAAGAACCGCAAGCTTTGATGACCGTCAGAGCCTCGAGCATGCACGGCATGAGCTCAAAAAAAAAGTGCAAAAGACCCGCAAGCACCCAGGTGACAGGTGAAAAGGTGAAACGCCGCGTCCTGACCCTCTGCCCACATCAGCCTTCTCCTTTCGCCAATATACCCCGACTTTGTGTGTTATACCTCTACACTCTTCTCTTGCGAATCCATTCCCATGATGTTGCGTCAGCATACTCAAAATGAGTGAAATAGTTAGCCAATGCCAACAGTGACAGCATCTCCAGCCTTCCTACACCACTCTTGCTTTTGTTTCCATTTGCAATGTGCAAAGCCAACAGATGTTTTGCCTTCAGTCTCCGTCGCTCCCTCCACAGGAAGAGTTCTGTGGGCAACAAACTGTATGTATGGTCATTAGAAGCGCTCGCTGATTGACGATATGATGCTCAAACGATCTCCGGGCCCTAAGGTCCGTGGGGTGCCCAGCTCCACCATCGGGCTGCCTGAGAGATCTTGTTTCATTGATTTCGTCACTGAGTACAGTTATCCCTCCAGGAAGATGGAACCGAAAGGAGGTTTTGTGCTATGATAAGAAGAAGGAACACTTGACGGGACTCTGCAAGAATTCCGAGGCTTGGACTCAAGCCACTTGGCTCAAGTCGCCATTCTGGTCAAACAATCACTAGCGAATTTCTCAAGTGGACTGGACGCTGTTGTCTTTATGTAAGCAGCATGTCAATTGGCCACATTTTCCGCTTCTGTCCACGGTACCAACACCGCCACTCCGGCCAGCCTAGAATGGGCTCTTAGTGATACCCTGTTAGGAGTCCAACTGTGTCAATGGAGCTCTGTCGGCGCTACTGCCGACTCGCTCCTGCTCGCCAGCCACCTCACCGTTCACCTCCCTCCTCGGATAGGAGCCTATGTTCTTGCCAACCATACAACTAATGCTAGCCTCGTAACCGACCCAGAAGTGGCTGGTCAAAACTCTCGTTCCAACTACGTCGTCAAACAGCGTTCTCAATTTCGTTCCTCCATTATAGGCTCTGACATGGCCCTCACAGCTGCCCGAGCATCCGCCTCCGCAGGCCATGTTCCCCCCGGCTAGTTCCTTCCCCGCCTCAACTGGACTTTGCGATTCCCGCTTCCAGGACCAGCCCCAAACGATCCCAACGCACACCGCTTTGCTAACCTGGCGCACTCCACGCCTCAGGCCATAACAGCAATGAATCCCTCCAAAATGCAATCAGGCTACATCAAACATTCTCCCAAACCAATGCCCTACTGACCCTTCCAATGGCAGTGCCCACTCACGCAACATCCTGCGGTCGCTCTGGATCAACAGTAGCTCGTTGGTTGCGCGAAGGCGCAACCCGCGTCAACTCTAGAAGCAACCCAAATCCAGCCACTTCGCCCATTTATCCCTGCGGCGCTCTTCTCGTTTTTTGATGGCGCCATCAGCCTCCCACAGTGTAGTCAACTCATTGCCCAGCACCTCGCTAATTCCACCTCGCATGTTCGTACCGCAGCTGAAGAATTCACCCGCACGGAGGGTGCCAGGAAGGTTCCGGGGACCTTCAGGAAGGGCACCCTTCAGTGACGAAGGGGGCTTCACCTTCAGCGAAGCACCCTTTGAAGGTACCCTTCACGAAGGCTTGAAGGGGGCTTCACCTTTGGAAGGCTTCAAGGGGGCTTCAACTTCGGAAGGAAGGGCTTGAAGAGGGCTTGAAGGGGGCTTCAAGGGGGTTTGAAGGGGGCTTGAAGCCTTCCGAAGGTGAAGGGGGCTTTGAAGGGCTTGAAGGGGGCTTGAAGGGGGCTTCATCTTCGGAAGGCTTCAAGGAGGCTTGAGGGGCTTCAAGGGGGCTTCAAGGGGGCTTGAAGGGGGCTTGAAG
>DF245854.1:0-14464 GCA_000507305.1 Breviolum minutum Mf 1.05b.01 | reverse complement strand
GATTGTCCCAGGACCAACCTAAATGGTGGCGAGCTGGTACAGTCAACCTTTTTGGTCCTTACCTTTGCCTTTGCCCTTGCCTTTATGTCCACCTTTGTCCTTGCCCTTATTCTTGCCTTTCTTTCCCCCTTTAGGGGCAAAGTCGTGACCTTTTTGGGGTGAAACCGTGAAAAAAGGTGTATCTTGGTCCCGTGTGGAATCATCCCCTTTGGAGCCTTTGGCAGGGCCTTTGCCTTTGCCCATGGTATCCGGAGTAGGGTTACTTGTCACTGGTCCGCGGTCAAAGCCGGCATAGACAGTACGAGCAGGAGGAGGTGGTGGTGCGGGCGCGGCTGCGGGGGAAGCGGGTGGCGCAGGCACTGGGGGGCCAGGAGGCATGCCAATAGGGCGTGGGCGATCTGGAGGAGGAGTACGACTACGTTCGGTATCCGGTATACGCGGGGAAGGTGGTGGAGTGTTCCCTTAGAGGGGCAGGAGCAAGCGGAGCACTGGTACTGGTACTAGAAGCGGCGGGGTGTGGAAGGCGAGCTAAGGCTTGCTTGGGGCGCTTCATTTTACGGCACTCCGTGGCGGCAGCATCAAGTTCCTTGTCATTTTCCGCCTGCTTGCCGCGAAGGAGGGCTTCGAATTGTTGGATTGTGAGTTCGCTACAAAAGTAGCGCATTAGGATCGAAGGGAGAGCAATCTGGCGGTTGCCTGGAAGCTCAAGGTCTCTGCGATCATAGATGCGAGGTGCGCCGGAGAGAAGCCATGCTTTGATGGATTCGGGGATGTGCAACCCAAGAGTTTGGGCCCGAACGGGGCCATATTGGGTAACATGATCAGGCAATGAGAGGAAGTCAGAGTCAGGAAGAAGTGTGGTGGCTTCGTGTTGGTAGTCGAAGGGGTAAGCATAGCGCACCGCCCCTTCAAGGGCATGTGCCCCGCTTGGGCCATACGGCGAGTAGTGCCGGCTTCCGCGGGCGTTGGCAGCGTGAATTTGAGGTCCAAGTGACGCGATTTTTGCTGGATCGTGTCTGTGTATTAGCAAGGAGCGGAATGGTGTAAGGAGCAAGGCTACCTTCAGCCGCGCGACGGCGAGCATTTGCGATCTGTTCGGCTTGGTGTTTAATAACGGCTGGAGGGGTTAAGAGGGAGCTCTGGTTGATCCGGAGAGTGTGAGGTTCATCTTGCATAGAGACATCGTCAGCGGAGCTGAGTGAGGAAGACACCTTGGTACGGTGTTGAGAGAGGACATAGGCGCCGAGCGCCGGCGGCAAAAATACTACGAGGTGGGTAACCTTCATACACGTTTCGGCACTCCCTGTGGTCCAATGGCAGATCTGATTGCCTAGCAGTCGATCAGAACCGTGAGAGATGGCAAATCTGGTGCACGCATAGTTCAGGTGAGCGTGCCAGAATTCAGTTCCATAAATTTCCGGGTGGTGGAGAAAAGGGGGTGCGTCATCCGTACCAGGCGGAGCAATAATAAGCAAAATTTCCTGAGCGAGGTGGTGGAGAAAACTTGATAGGACATTACCCGGGTGAGGAGTAGCGTTGCCTTGCACTTGATTGGCAATGAGGCAAGTGATCAGGTGACGGTCAAACGAAATAAGAAGTTCCTTCAGATCCAGCACTAAGCGTGCCCACGGGTAGGTAAGGGGAAGTTGGGTCAAAGCCGCGTAGTGCTTGGTGGAGAGAACGTTAGGGAGCTCCTTTGTATGTGAGTCTATGTTGGACAGCAGTTCTTGAAACGCAATAGTGGTGTCATGCGAGTAGGTGAAGTCATTTCCTGTCAGGTCTTCATTTGGTTCGGCATCCTCTTCCATGATATGAGGAGCAGGCGTTTCACGAAGGTGTGCAGCGAGACGGCCATCCGCTTGAACGTTGAGGAGGTCATCACGCACGGTAGGTGCAGAAGTGGTGAAGTAAGTAGGCGGTGCGGGAGCGGAGGAAGAGCGTTGACGTTCGGGATTAGTCCACATAGGCCGAGCAGGATCCTGCCAGGCGGAGTGGAAGTGAAAAGGAGGGATTGGTGCGGTGTAGGTACCGAGGAGACCATTAGGTGTTAAGGTCCAAGTGTGGGAGCCCCGTGTACTGGGGATATCAACCATGCAAGAGGAGGGTATCGGCCTGTGGCCCGCGGAGAGTAGAGTGCGCCAAAGCATCAGCAATAGATTGTGGATCGCAAGAAGTCAGAGGATGGAGTTTAACAGCGTAGCCATCGCGGCTGCGAGTTTTCGGGTTGATGCCGTATCGTTTGAGCGGCTCGAGCATGCTTTCTGAGCAAAAGTAAGCTCCATACTGAGGAGGAACGAGGGTGGAGGGTGGAGCAGGACCTGCAAGCCCGGCAGCGGCTTGAGTGGACGGTGCTAGACGTACAGCGTACTCTTTGATTGTGCGGCCGCCGGCGGGAGCGGGAGGACCATACGTAGCGTATTGAAAGCGGCGGCCTGTCCCCGGGGCTTGAAAGTCGAGGATGAGGAGAGCTTCCAAGACGTCCTTGGACATAGGGCGGAGGCTGCCATGTGACATGACACAAAATTTGTTGGTGGCGATCACGTTTTGTGTAGTGGGATTAAAATTGCCTGGCACATCGCGTCCGTCGTAGCTCTGGAGAGTTTGCAGGCGCACCCAGCCAAGTGGAGATTTAGGAATGTCAGAGCCTGCGAGGAACGTGGCAAGTTCGGCTATTTTGCATTAAACCGCGTCAATATAGAGGCGAGTGGTTTTTAGCGAAGCGATATTGAGGCTGACGATGTATTCCTCGTCAGGAGGTCCATCAGTGAGTGGTACAGGACGTCGGCGGAGGACGGTTTTGTAGCCTGTGTCGGCAGTAGGGATCAGTCCTTGCAAATATTCTTGGGCCTTGGATGGTTCCGAACGTAGGAGTGGATCAACGACTTCCGTAGAGAAGGAGGCTAGGGTGTGTGGGTGGGCCAGTACTGATAGATGCTCTTCGGCGAAGTCATGGAGAGCATGAGCGCAATAGGCTGGAAGCCAGTGTGCAGGATTGGCATTATGCAGAGAATCCTCGGTAGTGAGGGCTTCGAGTCCTTGCTGATAGAGAGTCTTGCTGTCGGCAGGAAGCCAAGGTGGAACTGGATTTCGTTGCTCACGGGTGGCAAGTGCCACCGGAAGAACTGCGGGTGATTCCTGAGGCCACCTGATCATCTGCTGAGGCAGGGCGATGTCGTCAGGGTCATGCAAGCCCGAAAAAAGGGGATGAGTGTGCCCCGTATTAAAAGAAGCGTTGGCAAAGAAGTATGTGCCTGAGACAGGCCGGAGGGTATAGCCCACAGGATTGGTGGATAGAATAGAAGTAGACCCTCGTCCAGACGGAAAGGGAAAGAGAACCATGGGATACTGAGCCTGCAGAACGAGTCCGTTTTGCGCAAAGCTAATGGTGGCGCTTGGGTGATTAGGGAGAGAACCCTTCCACTCAAAAGCGGAGGCATCAAGCTGATGAACGTTGCTCAACGGGACAACTCCGGTACGGAGGGAAAGAGTGAAGTAGAATGTGTGTTTGGCGTAACAGATGGCTATAGCTAATGGGAGGCAGTGCCATGTTCCATACCATGAGATTTGGTGTGCGATTTGCCAAGTTTCGGCAGTGAAGATGCTCGACGTGCCTTCATGGGTAACGTCAGCTTGCGTGATGAAGGCCCCCAGTTTGGGAATGTTGATGGGAGAGGCACCAATGCTAAACATGCCATGACGGAAGGCGCAAATAGTACGGAGGGAATGCAGAGAAGAAGTAATAAAACGGTCAGTGCTGGGAAGGAGGACGACGCATAGGCCCTTACTGCGGGTGAGGGCGACCAAGTTGCGGGCTTGTGCTTCCTTGGTTTTGGTGAGGAAGTCCGAGATTTTACAGGAGACGAAGACGGAGGCTACCCCACCAATGCCGATAGCCTTGACCGTGTTGGCCCTTGGGAAAGTCAAGGGCGATCTGGACAATTGTTTCAATGGTGGCCCGCCGCTCCAGGTCTTGATGGAGGGTGGAATTGTTGCAGATTTTGGCGTGGATCTCGTGGAAAGTAACGTTTTCAAGGAGAGGAGTGTACGGTTTGCCTTTATGATCAGTGCGTGTGAATTCTGCGAGAGTGGTGGGAAGAAGTTGCTGTTTGTAGATCATAACGAGGTAAAATTCGTACAGAGAAGGAGGACAGAGTTGTGGAGAAGGAACGGCAAAACAATGCCCACGATCTGCGTGACCTGTGCGGCACTAGGATCGCCGACCTGATCAGGGTTTTCAAGGACAACCCGGCCCTTAAGTGCAACCTTAGTAATATAGAGGGCGAAGGAGAAGTATCCACAGTCTGCTGGATAATCATCGGTGGCAGGGAAGGCAAATTGGATGAAATTACCGGCATGGATGCCGAATTGATGTTGCCCTGTTGGACCCCTACGAAAACAGGCCCATGGGACAGCGTCACAGCGGAGGTCAACAACTGCCATGTGAGGAGCAACCTTATGGGTAATCCAAACATGAAAGGATGGAGGTTCGGGCGGAGGGTCGGGGGTGCCCGGTGGCCACTCGACATGTCGTTTGAGAGGAGGAGGCAAAAAAGGAGCAGGAGGATCATTGTCCCTGCGGACAGGCGGTGAAATACACATGCTACTAAGCAGGTGAGAGTGAAGGAAATCCAACGCTTGAGGTAAAGGGAGGTTCATGAGAGCCTGTCGCAGGCAATCTTCCAAGGAGTGAACGTCTTCCTGTGAGAAACCCAGATTTTTAAGAGCCGGGATGCGGAGGAGTTGCAGAAAAGTACGGGAGTAGAAGGCTTCAGGACTTTCATGAATCTCCATAGAGGTGTGGAGCATGGAGATGATGTCACCATTGGGCTCGCGGTGGCAGCCACGTAGAAGAACCGGAGTGAGGGCGTCAACAGCGGCTCCAAAATGCAATGGAGGGACAATACCCATATAAGAAAAGAGTCCGAGAAGGAGGTCAAGTAGATCAGGGCAATAAGTGGCACCAAGGGTGCCTTCGCGAGCCTCCAGTTGTTCATACGTAAGAGGGGCGAGGAAGCTGGCAAAGAAGGTGGCAGCCGAGAAATATTTGAGAGTGGGGACAACCTTTTCATAGTTGTGACGATAGTCTCCGAAGTGAGACCAAGGTTGAAAAGGTATTTGGTTATGAAGTTCAGCGTAGGCGCGTTTTTCATCAACGCCATCGTGTAGGGTCAGCACTGCAACCCCGCGGTTATAGAGGTAATTCAGCAGGATTTCATTAAGACACCAAGGAGAAATACGATCGTGGACGTGCTGAACGATGCGGAGGGAGTGAGTGAAGCTGGACTCATCATAGACATGTCCTTTTGCAGCCGAATCATTGGCGAGCTCAAGTTGCAGAGAGTGGGCTGTGTAATAGACGTCCAGGAGTTCTTGAAAAATTTTTGGCGGCATGGCAACGCCCCCCAAACATGTGAGGACGCAGTCGAATTTACTATATTCAGCTCTTGAAGGAGGTCGGTAAGCCAACCGGGCTGCAACGGCAGCGCTGTAGGCCCCAGCACCAAAGCCTTCAAGGAGTAGAGAATCAAGAGCGTACATGGAGAAGATGTGTGTGTAGAGATTGTAGGCAAGTGTGTGGGGAGGTAATCGCCAGGCGTGCAGCCCAGCCTGGTAGTGGGAGCATAGCTCTTTATAGGAGGCTAAGATTGGGTCAATGGTGGAGCGTGGAATGGCGTCCGCGGTGTATCCAACCCAATATTCCATCGAGCTGTAAAATACCGAGGCCAGAGATTCATACTGAGGAACATGGGAGAAATATGAGTTCCAAACAGCCCCCTCCCTGTCGGCTGACTCTTGGTGAATGTCGCGGTAGCCCAGAGTAGGGCCGTGAGACTGGGCACGATCTCCAGCACGGCCACAACAAATGGTAATGCCGTGGTGAGGAGAGAAGTTAGAGTCAACATCGGGGAGCCACATACGGAGGGAAGAATTGTCGGGCCAGCTTATGGTGTTATTAGGTGTTGCAAGGAGAGTGGCGGCCGAAGGCCAGTTTTCCAATGCTAAAAGATCACTGAGAAAGGACTCAGGAAGCGCTTCAGGGGTGACAGGAAGGTTGGCGAAGGAAACTTTGTCGTGAGTGTCGGGAGAAAACACGAAGTGATATTGCTTGGCACCATATCCTCCAAATTCCACTCCGTGTGCACGGTTGTTGGTGTGGACTTGTAGTTCGTCAGTACGCCGAAAGTACGGAAGTGGAAGTTGGGAGGAGTTTAGATAAACGCGCGCATGGGGGCCGAGAGCCCAGGCTTGTTGAAAAATGCCAGAGACATAAAGGTCAGTGCCAGGGCCCAAGGCAGCCCCCAAGGTCACGAAGAACGGAGGGGGAGGACAGTCTTCATCAGTTACTGCGTAAAGCCAAGCGACCGGAAAAGGGCGCAAGGCGGCTTTGGAGGTAGTGAGAGAGAATAAATAAACCGTCCCCTGGGGAGACAGACAAGAAGGAGGGGTGTATGGTGCTGAGAATAGTCAAAAGATCACCTGGACGCACCGATAGGTTTGAGAGAGCCGCGTTGGGTTCACCATTTGTGGTGAAACAAGTGTACACCAGAAAGTCAGCGAGGGCAAAGGTCATGGCAAGGAAATCGGTTTCATTTTCAGGTACATAACCATAATAGGGCGTACAATAGAGGGCAAAATGCAGGTCAGCTCGAAGCTCTAGACGAAGGGCAGTGTTGGTAGGTAGTACTGCGTGCAGCCAAGAGGGCTGTCATGGCGGCAGCAGGTGTGTGGGAGACAAAGTCTGGACGACCTTCAACCGGTTGACCCGTAAAGTTAGCCGCAGGAGGAAGGCGAAGAAAGACATCCGGGCGAACCAAACTTGCGTTAGAGGAGAAGGCGTGGAAAGCGGCAGGGCGAGGAAAACAAGCAGTAAGATCATCCACGGAAGAGAATGTACCGAGGGTATAATCCGGCGTGCAGACCAAGAATGGGAGGGAAGGATACAAGCAAATAGTGGCCAAAGCCGTAAAGAGAGGCGCCCATTCCAGTGGAACGGGTAAGCATTGATCAGGGCCAACAGGGACAAAAAGTGTAAAGTGATACCGAGTTTCATTGTTGGTAAAGCAGCCCACCAAGTGGGAATGGAGGGCCTTTCCTGCCAACTTGTGGGCAGGGGAGCCCACGATCAACGTCAAGAAGGGTGGAGGAGAGAGCTCTTGGGCACGCAAATCTGCTAAAGTAGGAGCAATCCGCGCTGAGAGAAACTCCAATAAGGCAGGCATCTTGAATGGCGAAGGAGAAGGAGCAGGAAGGAAGGTAAGGTGATCGACGGATTCCGGGATGATCTGGGGCTGACTCATTTTACGAGCATCCGCAAAAGTGCTGTCGAGGTCGACAAAGCGGTCAACCAAAGCCTGGAAGGGCGTGTCCGGAGTAGAGGAAGTGGCGTCTGCAGGATTAGGAAGGGGGTCAGGCGCCTTGGATGCCATGGAAGGGAAAAGCCATGTAAAGATTTCCCAACCAGAGTACCGTTTCCCCCATTTTGTGGTGAGGTCTCCGAAGCGTGAGAACAATGTAGGAAGAGGGCGAAAGGCCTCTGCGAACAACTGAAAGAGAGCAACTAGGTCTTTCAATACGAGTACCAGTAGGTCGTGGTTGAGGAGGGTGCACAGTAGGGCGCAGCGCCTGAATTTTGATGCCCCCTAATGGAAGAGGCCCTGTTGTGGGATCCGCCGTGTCAACATCCATACCGGTGGCAGATCCAGCAGCTTCTGAAGACATGGGAATATCTGCCCCAGTGTCAGGCGGGTCCCATGTCATCTGGAGCACGTGGAGGTGGCGGAGGCGGCGCAGAGGTCGTGGGAGAAAGATGTGAAGGAGCAGCGGCTTCCGGCAGAACAGTAGGAGTAGCCACAGTGGGGGCGATGACTTCCGCCGAAGTATAAGCGGGAGGAAGAGGAGCAGACGGCGTAGCTATAGTAGTTGCAGGCACCCGTGATTTTGCAGCAGGAATGTTTGGAGGAGCCTTAGCGGAGGCGGCCCCGGAGACCGGCATAGGAGGAAAATCTTTGTCAAAATCGGGAGCCGCGGGCTTGCGTTTAGAATAGGCAATATATATCCGTTGGCCACAATCCTTTTTAAGATTAGAGTCACTGAGTGGTAGAGACTTGCCTTGAGCAACTTGAAGGGCCAATTCCAGGGCAGTGGTAATTCGTCGAGTAACGTTATCAGGCGCTGCCGGAAGACCACGTTGGTTGTTCTTTATGGGCAGAAGAAATGGAGTAAGCGGACGCTCTTGAAGAGCCGATCGAGGTGGTTGGCAAACTTCCACCGGACGGTTTGGTTGCTATGGAAGATAGCAAGAGGGAGGGTTTTATGAAAGACAACGAAGTCCCTATTAGTGTCAAGCTTTTCAGGGACCTCCTCTTTAACATGTTCAGAGAGATCTTCAAAGATTGCAAAGTTATCACTGTGAGTGTTGATCTTACCCCCAGCGGAGAAGGTAGAGATAACTGGGCGATAAGGCCAAATGACTCGCCAAGTGCGGGCAGGATTATCTTGAGTCTCTCCGGTGAATTCCCATTGAGGGAGAGAGGCGAGCAAGTCGGAGACATCGGGGGAAGCAGCATTATAGAGGGAAAGATTGTGGGGGTCACGATCAAAGACGCTACCGAAGATAGCATAGTATCCCTCAGGTGGAAAAGGAACTCGTCGATGTGAGATAGTCACAGTGGTATAGGATACCTGATACCAGCTTTCAGCATCAGTAGGCCAAGTGTTAGGATCATCAGGATCAAAGTCCATGCTGGAGAGATGGGCGAGTCAACGTCTGGCAGTGGGGGCTGACCTAAATGGCAGGGAGCCCAAAGCCAGTGTGGAGAAGAACAACAAACAACAATGCAAGATGAATGAGGCAACCAAGGGGACTGACCTAAATGGCAGGGAGCCCTTGGCGGCAGGTGGAAAGTAGAGAATGGAAAAAAGCGGGGGCTGACCTAAATGGCAGGGGGCCCACAATTTCCTAGGAAGAGCAAAATGAACAGGTAAAAGGAAAGAGGTTGAAATANGCCAGATGGAGAGGAGACAGCAATCAAGTGAGAGCCGAAACCTCGGAGGAGATAAGGATGACCGAAGGGGTCGCCCTCAGAGGCAAAGACACTGGTGAGGAGGTAGGCCGCCCCGGCTAATGTTTGAGCCACGCTGGAACAAGTAAAACTGCGGGGCCAGGATATGGATAAGTCTGATACCAGTGATTTGCTGAGACATCTGTGAAAATACCAAAAAACAGTAAATCAGTTACAGTGTCGAAGTGAAAACTGATTTAACAGTATGAGGACCTGTGCAAAGCTATTTTAACAGATATATGCTTTGGTAAAAGCCAAAAGGCAAGAAGGTTGGCCAAACTCTTGGAATGAGACATGAGAACAACTGTGAGTATGGATCACACTGCATGTTGAGTCAACCGCTTGAAAGGCTGTAAAAAGATTGAGAACTTATGAAGCTTATAAATCAAACAAGATGATGCTGCAAATGTTAGGTTACCGCAAGACTGTCGGTATATAAAATTGAAACAAAATAGTTTGAGGCAAATAACTAGATGGTCGAGGTTCGATAAATAACATGTGTGGACGGAGTCCACTACTAAGTTAAGTACCACCACCCGCAACCTGTGTATAAATAGGTGCCATGTAAACGTCCCCACGTACAACGGATAGGGGCAGCGTTGAGGCATAAGAAGGCAGTTACTACGGGGTGAGCGGACCACGAACGGAACCGAAGGCGTAGGTACGACCCACAAGACAAAAGGCAACCAGCGAGTGCGCGCAACCCAGAAAGAAGAGATGGCGTACTGGCTGGAGCTACGTAGTAAACAACAAAAGAGGGGTAAAGGTGGCGAGACGCTCGAACGGTGCGAGATTAAGCGATGCAAGCCAATTGGGCCCACTCCAATTGGGCCCTTTTTTTTTTTGAGAAGTCAAGTAGAGCACCCTCCACAGAGGGCCCAATACCGCACGACAACCAGGCGCGAACCTTGGGACGCCGCCACCAAGAGAGTCGAGTGGAACAGCAGCAAACAAAAAAGGACGAGCAATGAAAGAGCGTTGCCGCTAGAACACCATAGAGGAATCCGGCCGACTCACCCTGAGTGTTGTCGAGGCAACAGACCTTTAATGACCGTCACAATCGAGATATGAGTTGGAAATGTTTGTAACCAGCTCTATGCCAACAGTGGTGGTAGTCGACAGAAACGCGAGTCTAGTTGACAGCCCGACAGGTCGTCCACCAGCCGCGAGGCGGAGACGAACTGGGGGGCTACTTGCAATATAAGGGTCGTAAGAAAGGCGCTCCTTGAGGTCGTAGAGCACGTTGGCTTCCTGCCACGTAAAATCTTGAGAAGAAAATCAAACCGACAGTGCTGAGGCAATAATACGAAGAAACAAAAAGTGGAAGAATCTAATTTTCAACAGGGTTCAAGAGAGACAACAACACCCGCAACCACTGAACTCTCAGAATGAAACTTCCAACTTTCAAACACGAGCAAAGTGGGAAACGAAGCAGCTGTGTCATACTACAAGCAGCTTATGAGACTGGCAAGCAACAGAACCACAAAAGGGAGGTTNGAGCACTGCCCATCAGGTCCTTTGTTCACATCAATGTCAATAAGCCATTGCGAAAGGGCAGAGTTCGAGACACTCGTTGGGTCCCACTGTTGCCAACAGGAAAGCAGGAGTAGCATTTCCCTTTCCGAAAGCGCTGGGGGCAGTACCCTGAAGTCAATAGTAGTGCCAGCCACTGGCCTAAGTCCAGCACTGGCCCACATGGGCGGCCTATTAGCAGTGCCAAGCATTGCTGCTGCCATCGGAATCCAACCTTCAGTTGCAATGGTGGCAAGGGCTCTGTCCATCTCCACCTTGGCTCCTCCATAGGCGTGCATGATGGCAGGTCTCTGATGGCCAGTCATGAGTCCAGTGGCCTGAAACATACGATCCCCTGGAAGGCTAAAAACAGGGGCAATACCAGGTAACAACAGCAGCGATGGGAGGGCACCTTGTTCGAAGGCAGCTCGGGCCCACGCCACTATCCGTGGTGAACGGCTTTGGTATTTTTGAAGGAGGGCACCCGCATGTCCATGCCTGGGCCAGGGGCCTTTAAGGACCGGAAAAAGAACACAGGATGTCCATTCACCAATCAGGGTCCAGGCTAGGCAGAAATCCAGGGAGTATTGTACAAAGGTGAAATTGCCAACTCTGATTGAACCCACTGCGTCTCTCCTCGAACTAAGTTCGTTGTCAGTGAGTGACCTCTGCAAGAATTCCCCTATTCTGTCCCAGAAGGCGTAGGCCAAGGTGGATGCTTCATCTTTGAAAACACCATCAGTTACTGTACCTGAGGAACTTCTGAGGCGGAGTGACCAGGCATTCCAGTTAAAGATAGGTGGATGTGATGACCGAAAAATGACAATGAGCCCCGCATTAAGTTCAGCATGTGGCTTAGTAACCACCAGAGCTCCTTGCCCCATTCGAGTACTACCAACCTGTTGTTGTGTGTCGACCACTTTTGGGTCATTGCAGAACCGTTTGAAGGCCCGCAATGGGTGAGCTCGTGGGATGCCACTGTTAGAGTGCACTGGAAAGCGCGCTAAGTACGCCTCAGTCCAAAGGTGTTCAACTTCAAATAAGGTAATAGGCAAGCAGTCGCTATCCAGCAGGACGAAGTTAATGCCAGGAAACATGGCCACAAGGGCAGCAAGTACAAAGGTGCCCGCCCAAGTGGGGTGCACCTGATGCAGCCCAGTAGATTCAGAGTTGGAGAAGAGCAGCAGTTCTGTTTTCTCCCTGTGAGATCCTATTAGCTTGAGGCGACTGTGCCACTATCTTGCTGCTGCAGGCCAGTGTGGTAAGGAGGAATCACGTTTCTGATGGTTGGCTAAATCTCGATCATCAACTATGACATAGACAGTCAGAAACTCCACGAGATATCCACACTGCCGCAAGATATGCTCAAAGATCAAATTCCAATGGGGGCGTCCGGTCTCCCCAGTGACCTCATACTCCAGAGGAGCGGGATCATTGAATCTAGCACCCGGGTCGCCTACAACAAAACGGGTTCTTGTGTCAAAGCATTCTCGCTTCGTTGAGTCACCAGCTGCATAGTCGATCACAAAACTGTTGAAAGTTTACTCCCAGCGAGCTAGAAGTAAGTGGAGTAACAGCCGGCAACTTGGTCAAACCCCCTCTGACATGCCGGCTAATTTCTTGTTCTGCCTGATCAGGTGGAACGTCACCAGCATCCATCTCCGTATCTTCCACGGGGAGTCAGTAGGAGTGAGGCTGATATATTGATCATCTCGCGTCGGCAGCGCCATAGGAGGCAAGAGCACCTGCAATCAAAGGAAAGCACAACGAGAGAGGCTGAGACACCTCGTCGTGTGTTAGCGGGGAGAGTTGAGTCGCCCTAGCACTTGAACCATAGTCAAAGACGCAATTCCATGCCCGATTCAAGCAAAGAGTACCCAAAAGCCAATCATGAATGATACAACACATCAAACGCAGTGCATGTGGCCCAAGAAATCCCCACATATGAGCAGATCACTCCTCAATGGATAAACGTGGGCACCAAAGAGCAGCAAATTCCTCTTTTAGCCATGAGTATGGCAGCAATTACATGCCAAAAGGGCCCATTGAAATGAAACAATTTCGAATGTGACGACCCGGTCATCCTAGCGGCCCAGAGCACTCCGTCGTCCTATAACTAGCAGAGGATCCCCTGTGCTTTCAAATGTCGGGGATGTTTCCTCAAAGGTGTCGCCTGTAGCGTCACTGGCTGAGAACAAGGCGGTGGAGAATCAGTTCGCAATCCACTCCTGGTCACCGCTCGGAAACAACCCTTTGTCCATCAACACAGAGTTGCTGTTACTTCTCTCATAACAGGCAAAGCAATCACCTTGGTCAACTTCCACATTCCGATGTAAGAGCCCCCGATTGTTGTGGTAGATGATCCATTCATGATCACCACCGCACAAATCGAGTATGTCCCACACCTTGGTAATTGGGGTCCAATGGCATGCACCGATAAACTCATATCTTGCTGTAAAGAGAGTAAAAATGACCGTTCTTATATGTGCCTGCTCGTCAGTGTCTCCTAAAATGAAGTGGTTGACAGAAGGCTCAAACACCGGACAGATCTCCTCAATGGACTTGTGAACCTGGTGGAAGATCATAGTGTCAGGGTTTTTACGAGGATAGACTCTGCGGCCTTCATCCGTTAAGCCCTTCTGCCAATACTCGAAGGGAGAGGTGCAGTCAAAGGTTTCACTAGAGAAGCATGTGACTCCTTGCGGGACGAAAACTTTCATCTTAACTAGCTCATCAGATAATTGGTGCACAGGAAGGTGCAAGGTCTGGATGGACCGCTGCAACGCAGCTTGAAGGTCAATTCTGACCAGGTCGCTGCAATGAGTCCTGATATGGACTTGCACGAAAGACTCTATGTGACACTCAATCAGCTCTTCGCTGAGTCTGGTATTGTCACACCACATTGCACACGACTCATTTCTTGATGTTAGAATGGGTCCGCAAGCCTGAGCCAGGATGCCAAGACAGTGGTAATTGTTAACCCATTTGGGAAGGGTAATGGCCGTAGTCCACTGTCAGTGACTCCATATGACTTCCAACAGACCGTGAGGGCGGAGGTTGTGAAATGAGTTTCCTTTGCGTGTAAGCATGTACGTCAGAGAGGAGGCTGCAGTGGCTGATGACCACGAGTAGGCATTGTTCACTGGCGATAGCATCCAGGATTGATCATGCTCTTCAAGCTCCAGATCCCACCATTGATCGATAACTTGCTCCAGTGTTTGAAAAGGGTCAAAATTCGGACCTGTCTTTGTGACTGACTTAGCGCACGCATTGTTGGCCAACGAGGACTGCATATATTAAACGAAAGACATGGATCTCAGTAACCTCGGAGGGGCGTAGCAGTCCATAGTTGTCAAAGGCACTGCGCCATAGATCATCCAATCCGGAGGAGGGGACCCCTTCTATAAGTGGAGCAAGGGCTCTTGTGTTTCCAGATGGAGGCGGACCAATAACAGCAAGCGGTCCATGTTCAGTAGCACTCCCTGCCTTGAGGTGGAAAGGAGACATAGAACCTCCCACAAGTGGGAATCAGCGTCTTCGAGAGGGACAGAGGCACCCCTGTCGAAATTCGTCAAAGGAAAGGGTTAGAGCGCCCTGACACTTGAACCAAATACACGAACGGAAAAATGCATAAATCAAATTTGGTGAGCAAAGGGAGTTTCAGATTCGAGACAACCCTGCACACTGTTTTATACCAAAACTGTGAGCCATCCGGTGTCCCTGGTGGCTAATGACGGGCCCAGGTCCGGGAGCTGCGCATTGGCTGATGTCCTCCCGCACATGCCATAGTCCTCACTTCAGAAGCATCAGCAGGGTTTTTCTCCACCATCCAGCAACTGATGAAATCACGGTCAGCCACCTCCTGGCGGGTAGAACCCAGTTGGTATCCA
>DF245853.1:0-14468 GCA_000507305.1 Breviolum minutum Mf 1.05b.01 | reverse complement strand
CATCCATTTCCCTAGTTATCAACATTACCATATTGTACCGTCCATCCTTTTGTGCAAGATCTTGATGTTTTATATGTATTTTATGGTGAAAAAAGCGTCCGCGACGCATAGACCCAAAAGTTCCCCACCACCCCCCCCCCCCCCGGCAACTCTGTAAAAACACACCTTGTTGCAAAGTGGCTTTGTGAGTTCTCAAGGGTTTTACAAACTCGTGCCAACCTCGGGTGGCGTTCTTCCAGTCAACCCGGGAACGGTTCTTCAACACGTCCAAGCATCACACCAGTGGCACATAAAGCAACACACAAGCCCCTTGCACTCCGGTAAACCTACCAAAATCGCCATTTAAAAAAAAAATCCACCAAATTTTGATGGGGTAATTGACCAACGAAACAAAAATCAAGGGATTTTCCAGCCATGGAACTGTTCGTGTTTTTTTTTAACAAAAAAAAAATGACCCTTTCTTGCACCGAAAAAAGTGGCAGAGATGTGCCGTGCTGATCTTCGCTTCGTGAAGCTTTTGCGCGACCAAATTCATCAGAGCCGAGCCATCCAGTTTTCCGGTCACGAAACGATCCTCCCGGGTGGAAATCGAAACGAGAAAAACACGGTTCAAGGTCCACGGTCAACCCGAAGGGAGGCGTCGTTTTTTGTTGGCTTCGCGCATCATTGGGTTGTTTTTTGGAGTTTGGACCTCACGCGTTTTTTTTGGAAAAAATGTGTTTTTAAGTGAAAGCCTCCATGAAATAGTGATTGGTTTTATAGGGATATGAGGGATCCTTATACCAACCAACTGCGGGTTTTCATCGCTGCTCCTTTGAGAAAGTTGCTTAATCCTATGGGAGAGATAGTTCGGAAAGTGAAAAAGCACTGCTGAACTCTGACAACTTTTTTGGGGGGTGGGTCAAGGATGACGAGCAGCAACTTATCCTTGACAGCAGCATGGGTCCCAACATCTTCCTCCAATTTTTTTGCCCCACCAAAAAGATCCGGCCTCTTCAGCCTTAAAGACAAAGTCATTGGCTTGACGCATGAAACGAGAGAAGCGTGCCATCAGCTGGAAGTTGTTGAGGATATCCCCAATGAAATTCTTATGACTTTGTTCGGTGGCTGCCCTGGCGGCCGGGTCCGGGGCTTGCCCTGGGAAATTTTCCAAGGTTGCAGGGTCCATACGCAAACCCAAGACCTCCAAAGTACTGGTACCTCCGTTTAAAAAAACATGGAACTGAATCATATCTTCTCAAAAAGCTGTAAATCTGCAACAAAGCACCTGCTAAACTGTTACTACTGTTGATGTTTCAGAAATCCGGCTAACCAGTTGATATGGAGAATCTCCCATGATTTAGAGGGTTTTATGTTGATGGAAGAAATCCTGCACCACCTGATCCACTCCAATTTCTACTTCCACCGGTTTTGTTGGCACTACTCTCTGTCGTCCCTCGATTCCCGTTGTCCCCTCGTTGTACCTGAACTTGCTGAGCTCGTGCCATTCCTTCAAATTGCTCCGCTTGATGGTCCCCACTCTCAGTGACCTGGCGAATACACCAAAAAAAAGGTTGGGGAAATTTCAGAAGGGATGGAAAGGAGCAACAAACTCCCGCAACCCCCCGGATTTTCCGCAAACCTTACAGCGTCGTTTCTGGGAAATCTTCCGTTGAAGCTTGTCAGTGGATAAGGCAACACCCGCGCCTGTTGACAGTCAACATGCGTAGGACTACCTTTTTGAATTCTCCCCGCTTGGCTCGAGGAGCAAATTCACCCAGGCCCTCCATCAACAAGCCCAGATTTTGACTGTCGACCTGTCAAGCCAACGGAGAACATGATACCTGGGGATGATAGGACCTTCCATCTCCTTTCCCTGGTGGATATTCAGACCTCCAGACCTCTCAATGGCTCCCCATGCCCACCCCACCGATGTTGCAAAGGCTTCCATGTTTTTTTTCAACAAAGAAAACTAGGCATTTTTCGGATTTGAATTGGGGACCATAATGACAAGTGCAGCTTGGAGTCACTCTTAAGAGGAAGAAATACAAGGTCTATATGAAATCCCTCATATTGCAGCTTCCTACACCGTGACCCTCCCAGAATTGCAAGAAGAAAAAGGAGAACTCAAAGAAGTTGTTTTTGGCAAGTCAACACAACCAAACACAACCAACTGACCAGAACTCATCAGTTTTCCCTCCGAAGACCTTGGCTCTTTCTTTCTTTAGAAGTCTCTGCTCATCCGCTTTCAGTGCATTCTGCACACGTTCTAAGGCTTTCGACATGGCTAGCAGCTACTCAGTAAGTGTTCAAAAAGCGAACGTTCCTCTGAGAAAAGTACACATCTGCACCAGGATTCAGTGTGGTCCAGTCGGTGAAAGTGAGCTTTTTTGAGATAAATGCGGATGTCATTCAATACTTGTCTTCAAACCATCGACAACTACTGTTTTTTGTACCCTTGCCAGTCTGTTAGGCAACTACTGCTTTGTGCCCTTGCCATTCTGTTAGGCTGTTAGGCCTGCTATTGTACATTGCAGGCGCAGCTGTTCTTGAATTGAATCATCAGTGTCTTGTGGGCAAGTAATGCCTCTTTTTAGCCAATAAAAATACCCCGGAAAATGCAGTCGGAACTGCCCACCATGTGTCGCAAAAACCACTCAAAGCCAAACCTCTTCCGCACGGACCCAATAGTTCCACTTGAGGGCCCCCGAACACAGCTTCCACAATGGGGGCGTGAGAACCACCATCATCCAAATTGGTGCCTGAGAAAACCGCAGAAAAATGGGGTCCGAAAATGAATCTACAAAAAAATCTCAAAACCGGGGATCTACAAAAAAACACACTCAACTAAACTTCGCACCCTTAAAAACACGATTTTTGGTATAAGCTCCAACTCCCTCCCACCATTGTAAAGTTGTTGAAAGGATTTGTTTTTTGTTACACATCTTTAAGTTCCCTCTCCAAGTCTTCAAATGAAACATTCCACCATTGATTTTTTGGTAATCTCTTGCGACCTCCAGCGTCAAACATCCAATCATCCAATCATCCAATTCTCCAACCCCTTAGCTGCCCCTGACGTGCACGTGCCAACAACTGGACTGTCTTCACGGTGAGATTCTGCCAAACGGGTGGCAGGTGTTGTTTGGGATACCTTCAACCTTTGGATTGGTCTCGCTCTAAAACCCAACATCAATAAAGGGAAGACCAGAAAAAAGGTGGTAAAACAATGTAAAACAGCTGTTTGCAAACCAAAAAGGGGGGGGCTTCGCCAAAAAGGGGATTCGTTGCTCCGGGCAGGTATCCCAAACCTCATCAGTGTTGTCCACCAGCGTGCCATCCCATGGAGGCAAGATCGCATAGAGCGGTGCCTATCAACGAGAAAATCAGCTTGGAATGAAGGACACTACACTCTTCTCAGATCTCTAACCCCCTTTGATACGATCACATATCCCCACCCAAGGCATGTTTGAAAATGATTTTTTCCTTTTCACAGGGTGGGATATATTAGTTCCCTGGAGGGTAAATATCTCTAACCTCGGTGAAATGAATTTTGATGACTAAATGTTGCAGGTAGTTGAAAAAAGTGGGGATCTCATGGGGGAACTTGCCTGGATCTTTTGAAACAAGAGGAACCCCTTGTAACTGTGTTAATTGAAAGAGTCGGTGCCCAAATCATTCAATGACGATATAATTAGAGAAATTGGCGATGAGGAATTTCAAAGAGGGGCGGAATTGCAACCCTTGCAAAAAAACCTATATACCCCCCAAACCAAAACAAAACAATGCGATACCAAGCAAAAAAAACAAAAAAACAGAAAACATAAGACAGTCTTCTATTCAAAATGCAATACCATACTATTTAAAATAGAAAAACCGCAGATTTTTCTGCTCCAAAAAACCCACTCCCCGAAAGGGATCAGTTACCCACCCTTGATGGCACCTTTCGACCAAAGTCGTCCACAGGGTCAGCACTTGCCTTGGCACGAAGTAGCACCTGGCGTGCCATACACACCATTCCAAGGTGCAGAATCGAAACTTTCGAATCTGGGCAATTGATTATAAATCCTTAACCTGAATAATCAGGCTTTTTCCCTTTGTTAGTGGGCCACCCCCCTGCAATTGCTCAAAGGGTGACCCTTGGCGAGTTGAGTTGCAAAAGGTTTACCGATTTTGGGGGACGCTTCCCTTACTAAACCACCATGTGGGGTGACCAACTGGCGGGAAACGTCGTTATGAATTGCCCAGATGAATGGCGTCAGGTCGGACCAGCATTTCTTGAAAAAAAAACAAACAACAATTTCCCGAATCTCTTCAAATAGCTCACCTCCCTCATGAATGAATGATATATGTGAATATCCAACTTCCAAAGGCAACCACAAAAAAGAAAATAAACTTGCAACATCTATCCATCCAAACAACACCCCCCCATATATCCAATCATGCCCCGGGTTGAGCAGCATTAACTTATCACTGCCTCAACTGCTTCGATATGTTTGGCATGGCATGCCAAACTCAATGGTGTTGTACCGAATGAGCTCCTGCAATGGATGACCGACCCCATGGCGATGATTCGCAACCTTGGACTATGATCGATGATAATTCATAGCTCAAAAAATTGAGAACATGTTTTCCCCCCCCTTCTATGGTGCAATATTGTTAGTACATCTGACATAACAGGTGGGAATGAATATGGTTACATGAAACTCAAAAACATAGCATGCCATTGCCATGTTAGTTGGAAAATCCCTCGCCTTAACGAAGGCGAGGGCAACAAAAGTCAGCAACCAACAGTGAGTTTTTTTGTTGGTCCCCATGTTGCTCCTGACATTGAGATTAGCCTTGTTCCTCACCATCTCCGCAATGATGCTGCTGCAATTCTGCCTCACCAAATAGCTTGGATTTTCCTATTGATAACAGATCCCATTTTTTGGGGTGTCACATCGACGAAGCTGTGAAACTTGTCCACCCTGACAGGTGATGATCAACACAGAACCCACATGGAATCCAAAAGATTGTTTGCAGGGTCTTTTTCATGAACGTCCTTTCCCTACAAAACAGGTTAAGACGGTTAAGATTAGAAGTTGCTGGTGTTTTCGGAAATGTAAAAATTTGAGTTCCCAGTTTCTGGGACTTTCTTTCAGTAAAGATTCGATCAAAATGATGCAAAAAGAAAAATTCTGATTGATCGAGCTTCAACTTTGTGCCTTTGATGAGAGTCATTCTTGACCAACAAGCAGCATCCAAAACTAAATATATAATTTATTATAATTTATAACCCATCAGCAGCATCCAAAACTCAACAATCCACAACTTATAGCACCAAAAGACAACCGTGGACTTCCCGATTATTAGAAACTTTCTGAGATCCTGGACATATGAGGTTTTCTGGCCAAGACATGTAACCTCGGCTGAAACTCCAAGAGAGATTGTCAAAGTGTCAAATCTCCAATCAAGCTTTATACTTTATACAGAACCTTTGTTTCATCTCATGCATACCAGTTGGATCCAGTTGGTACTCCTTGGTTCATAAAGGATCTTTACTTAGGGTAGCTTATGATCTTCCACCAGTGGTTGTCTTGCTCCTGGAGTTTTTGAAGCTTTGCAATTCCTGTGGAGCCGGGAGAATAAGTCCAGAGTGTCTTCCAGATACACGAACGCATCCATCATTTTGGCACCCCTTCAGTTTCTCACAAATAAAATTCGAAAAAAAAAAAAACGACTAGCACATCGAAAAATATGGGATACCAGTTTCTGCTTGCAGCTTGAAAAAAAAATCGCCTTTTCATCAAACATTGGGGGGTGAGGTGCGGTGTCTTTCAAAAATCCAACAACAAAATTCCTTTGGAAAAATCCAATCCCCCCCTGGCAGCCCCCACAATGTCATGAATTCGGCCGCATCTTGTGGGCGCATTGGTGCATTCACCTCGGGGGCAAAGGTTGTTCCCCTTCCAACAAAAAGGCGTTTTCCCGTCACTGAACGGTGTATTTGCTTTAAAGGAGCATGTCAAAAATTCATTTAGAAGACGGTTAAAGGCCCCTACAATATATTCCCTAAACCCGACCCCCCAACAAACAAGGGGGGGATATGATTAAATCAATCATACATGCAAAAACAACATGCTTCTTCTTCAATTTCTGCCATCATGGCGTTTCCCCAACTGAAATCTGTAGCGACTCCCCCCAACGTGGTTGAAGCTGAGGACGCAGCCGATGCATTGGCGGCGATCAACCGTTTAACCAGGCCCAGGTCGCCACGAAGACAGGCTTCCTCAGGCATCATAAGGGGTTGAGAACACAAAAACGACCAGTAAAAGTGGCTATGGAGCTACCTCCCTAAAGCTAGACATTGGTACTGCTTTTGTCGGTTTGTTGATGAAACATCAAAAAAAAACGACAATGTAACAACAACAATAATAATAATAATGATAACAACAACAACAACGACGACAACGACAACAACAACAACAACCACGACGACGACGACGACGACGACGACGACGACGACGACGACGACGACGACGACGACGACGACGACGACGACGACAACAACAACAACAACAACAACAACAACAACAACAACAACAACAACAACAACAACAACAACAACANGACGACGACGACGACGACGACGACGACGACGACGACGACGACGACGACGACGACGACGACGACGACGACGACGACGACAACAACAACAACAACAACAACAACAACAACAACAACAACAACAACAACAACAACAACAACAACATGGTACTTCTCATGTTTGATCATGCTTTTTTTCTCAGAAAATTCTATATACCCCTTGAACCCCCCACCCAGTTGAGTCACTCACCTGAAGGTCATCATTGGTGACCCTGAGAAGTCTTTGCTCCTAGCTGGTGACATGGGTAGAACACCATCCAACCATCCTAAGGTAACCACTTTTCCATAGCTTGATTTGCTGCTCATCAGCAAAGCTTTATCAAATAAAAAGTTGAATGGGTGAACATGGTCACTTTGAATTCTTGAGATGGGCGAACTTGACCTAGGAACCCCCCAATTGGAAAGGCCTTATCACAGTTGTCACTCTGTAATGAGCTTCGCTAAGCTGCGTCCTCTAAACTACCTGGTGCCCTCCAGGAATCTCTTCGTTCAGGTGCTTGTACGAACTGGCAGTCAGTTCAGGGTTTTGCAGAGAAGAGTCGGTGTTTCCCTCAAAATCCATGGATCATGATGACATGCTCCGCATGAACCAATCCTCCAATGGGTTGATGCCAGGATCCCATCAATCACCATTCAAAATTCATTTTAGTTTCCCATCCACTCCAACTTGGATAGCCTCCTCTATCCACTCATCGTTATCCTGGCGAATATCCAAAGGTAAGAACAGACTCTGCCAGTGTACACAAGTAGTCAAGAAGAACTTTCTAAAGTATACAATTCAGGATCTCTCTTTAAGGCATGATTTGAGAGTTTTCTCCAAAATGCTGGTTTCCCACTTCCATCCATTTCCTTGAAAGTCTTGCTTAAAACTCTCTTCATTGACATTTATAACCCCCTTGATTTGATGCAGATATTTTGTGTCCCCCTGGTCGGCCGAGGAAATCCCATTCACAACACCTCACTGGCAAAGGAGCTCAATTCTTCATGATCAAAGTCCTCCGTTGACCTGGAAAGTCTCTCAACAAAAAAACACCGGGACAGTCGCGGCGGTGGTGTGCATGGTTGCAACAACTTAAAAGTGGTTGAAATCATGGACTCACAGCGTTCATGAACCAATTGCCACAACTCTCCGGTGCAATTGAACTACAAAACTTCTCCAGTAGTCCAAAAGGATATTTCAGCAAGACTCCTCCTACTGAACTCTGTTATGGTAGTGAAAACATCGCAGAAAAAAAATCCCCACCATGATCCACTGATCCACCACCCATCATTGCTTCACCAACCTCTCATCTCAAAAAAAACGTTCATTTCATACGGGAAAATGGTGGTGCCCTTGGGATGGTACCCTTAATAATCAAACCCATATACAGCTTACATCACGTGGGTCCCAATCCCCTTTCAAAGGGCTCCAACAGAACAATGCCCCCGTTAAGCAGCTCGGGGCAAGGGGCTCATCAGAGGCTCTTTGCGTGCTTCTTCTGGAGCTCGTAGGATTATGCCCTGAAAGCTTCCTGGAAAACCGCGACCAGGAGCCCCTGAGCCCTTGCCCTTCTGGAAAATTTCATCCAACGGATTGATCCGCAGTGAAGGGGTTGGTGGTTGATTTTTGAAAAAACATACCCAAAAGGAGGCAAAACCATCAAATGCCCCAAACCAACCAACGCCAGGTCCCTTTTTGGACCATTCCCCAAAAACAAAAAACGATGGCACCACTATTTTTTTGCCCATTAGGGTTTTTTTTTTAAGGGGAAGAAAGCCCCCTAACCCCCAAGCCCCCCTAAGTCCCTATCGCTCCTGGGGCTGAACATCCGTCTCAGCTGCTTGGTGGTCAACTTGAACTTTCGCTTGTTTGTACCATCAAACTCCCAGGGCTTCGAGATGGGAGCCAAATGTTCCTCAGGTTATGAGGGAGAAATCTTGCTGCGTTTTGTGGTGTTTTTTTGGTGAAAAGACAAGAACTTTCTTGTTGGGGGGAGGGTCAAAAAAAAGTCGACAAATCAGATATTGTTTCTCGAAATTTGGTGAAAAAGCCAACTTGAATTTCAAAAAAAAACATCAAACCTCAATGGATCATTCCTCGTTCTTTTAGGACTAAGATGCTTGGTGAAAGGCCTTGTGGGTGAAGTCCTCTTTGATGCCATTTTTCCCCACGTGAGCCGAGAGACATCCGAGGCCGCAGCATCAGAACTGGTGACTTGACCTTGGTCGTCCTCTTCCTCCTGGCAGAAAAAAACTCCGGCCGCCAAATGGGGTCAAATCATATCAAATTTCCAAATGTGTAAATGATGTTACCCAAGTTCTACTGTTCAAATTTTGAATTTGCACTCTGTTTATATAAAGTTTTAAACCCACTTGTTCAATTTCGGTTTTTGGTTTGGCACAAACTTGTACCAGCTATTGGTTTGTCATCGGTTTCGCTCCTGCTCTGGTGAATTGGATCGTCCATCCTGCGCCGAAAGCTCATGGGGTCGTTCAGGCTAGGCATACAGTAGTAGGCAGTTTTTGATATTGTTTACAAGGTTTTTTAATACATCCCAGGCGCAGGATTTCTTCCATCAACAGTAGCAACCTTGCACACGACCCCCAGCCTTAAGCAAACTCAGCACATCCGTGAGGTTGTTCTTCTTCGGTGCCACATTCCGATGATACTCCTGGGCCATGGTGGTTGGCTACGGCCCTAGATCCCTGTGCAACATGGCCTAAGACTGTCACACACTGCAAGTTTGAGAAAAACTTCAGCAGTTTACTGGCTTCCCACCTCACTGTTTTGGCTCGAAAGACCTGGGTCATCTTCATCCTTAGCAAATCAGAGTTAGAAGGTCACTGCTACTGTGCCAGTCTGCCGCGCATCCCCGCACTTTTTCCATGGATCAACGTGGTGAAATTCAAACAAGGTTATCCTAAGCCACAAACCAACGAATATGCCACTCCGTCCTCCGCACAGGTTGAGGTGGCCATACATCTCCCTCGCTATAGCTATCATTTTATTTCCAGAATAGCCTCCCAAAATTATACAATCAAATTACGATTTCTTCGACCTAATAGCAACAAAATATGGTACAATACATCAGGACCCTGTTGAGACCTTCGAAATGGTTTCCAAAAAAAACTCGGCCAAAAAAATCAGAGGTAAGATGCCAGAACCTAAATGAGGAGTCCAAAAAAATCTCCGATAAACCATCATAGCAATCAAAAAAAACATCCACCTTTTTCAAAAAAAAGTACAGAAATACATCTACATTCATGGTGGATTTTCCCAGCTATCTTAGTTTACCCGGGAGTGTACACCTTCCGTTGTCAGGACTCGCCCTGCCTCATCATTAAAGAAGGCTTGCTGTGGATCAGTGGCTGGTGGTTCCGGCTCCTCCCACAAGCCACTGGTGTGAAACCCCACAACACCAACAAAAACAGCAACGAAACAATTGGTTAAAAGGTGCGGGGTGCTACTGTCAGGTGAAAAGTTGTATCTTGTTATAGTTTTATATTTGTGCTCAATGTTTGTTCCTTTGTTGCTTGCCAATAGATGTTCTTGTTCCTTGCTGCTTTTTGTTAACCGATATCAGGAGTCTGCATTCATGCCTTTAAGGGTCTTCTTGATGTAGGGGGTGGAGGTAGGTTGGTAGAAAGTTCATCGTGGTTGGACTGTTTTTTGGTGTTCAGAACTGGTATCATAGGACATATGCCGCTACTTTTTTGATATCGTTTGTTTCCCCTTCTCTCTTCAGTGGGACAGGTTCTTCCTACACTATACACCACTCAGTGTTAATCTACTCCATGCACTCTTCCAAAAGCAACCAAAGCTGGAACATCAAAATCGCCGATTTGCAAAGGAAGATCATCTTCTAAATCTCCAAATTTAGGATCGCTACCGTTCATTTTCAGGGGATATGCACATTCGTAAGGGCAAAAAAATCTTGTCATCTTCGCCAAAACCCAAGCCTGTGCATTCCATGCCTGTGGCACATTGGGTTTCCCATGGCCTCAAAATTTTGCTGCAGAAGCTTTTGAGACTCCAAGCTCTGACGGCAAAAAACCCTCTGAAGCAGTGAAGCCGTCTTTTTGTTGGTTTTTTAGATGCATCCCATACAGGCATCTGGTAGGTGAAGCATCTATCAGTCCTTTTTAAAAACCAGCATACAGGTGACCACTACCTGTGAGTTTCCGGCCATTTCGAACCTTTGCTGCTGTGTCTTTAAACGGCATCAAAGCAGGTGACCTCAATACATCTCAATTCAAAAAACTCGACAAAATATCCCCATGGAATGCAAGGAATCGGTAATACCTGAGATCTCCACTGTTGTCACTGGAACCACCTGGAAAAAAAAAATCGGGATTTTCCAACGGATGCATGGAAATCCACCGTGTCGGCTTGAAAACTTGTGGGTGTCTCCATGTCCATCCAGGCCCGCCTGAAAGTACACTAGGCATGGGCACCGAAAATGGGGGCAGTGCCTCGGTGAAGCCAGTGGAAATTTTTGACATTCACATCTGGTTGATGGTTGAAACCAACCCATTTTGAAAAATATACGCAAGTCAAATTGGATCATCTTGCCAGGTAAGGTGAAAAATAGAAGATGTTTGAAGCCACCACCTAGACCTAGACCTAGACATGAATTCATCACATTCACATTTTGTTCACATCATCTTCTGGCCTTTAACAAATCTGCACGCTGCGCGGTATTTCGCCTGCGGACCAAAGATCTTGAAATACTCCGGAGCCCTTTGTAGATGTGAATGCTCGGTCAATGGCAGGAAGGAAACACTCTCCTAGCATGAATGGTTTGACCCTATGGGAAAGTGTCACATTGCACATGCAAATTGGACAAATGTCACCCTTTGGCCAAGTCCCACCCCAGAAGGGACCTTCGCAATTCAATGAAAATATGGCATTACTTGAGCCAGAAAGCGTTGGCCAGTTAGGCAGAATATCAATCCGAACTCTTGACCCGAAGCCTAGTGGATACTCGCAGTCGATGTGTGCTTAAGGTATGCACAAAACGATACAGGAAATCAGTGGCAACGAAACCAGCGAAGAAGCACAAACAGCAAAATGTGAAATATTTCAAAGTGCATACACCCTCGAAAATTAACATGGAACCCAAAAATTGGTGGTTTGTACGTGTTTCTCCTTTTCCAAGGGGGTATTTTCAGGTTCCATGTTAGTTTTTGGGGGGTGTACCACTGGAAATTATCTCGAATATCTCAGAGAAATTGTGGGTGGCCAAGTGAAGCAAGAAAAAAGAAACAGTTGACATACGACATTCGACATGTCATGAAATTGGGTTACCTTTTAATACTTTACATTTGAAGCACAATTGTTTTAATCAGCTGATGGTTGTTTTACCAGGTACCATTCTATCTTTCTATATGTTTCTAGGTCGACCCTTCAAAGGGTTCCCCATATTATCCTAAATTTTCTGTCCAATTGATTTTGCCGAATTCTTATGTTGCACATTGTCCTTGTGTAAGTTCATTGGTCCAAAAATAGTGGGGAAAAAAAGAAAGAAAATCCACGCTGCACCAAAAACATTGTATGTCTACGACAAAAATGGTGTAGGGTCATACCAAAAAGGGTATGGAGTTACACTGAAAACGGTGTAAAATGTCGTTGTGTTGACATCACTATTCTTGAGGTTACTTTGTTTCAGTGACATTTTGAGGAACACGTCCCTCATTACCTCCGTTGCAAAACCGGCTATTCTAATTACAAGATTTGAGAAGCGTCACCTTAGTAATTCGTTTATTTTCAGGGAGTCAACTGCAATGTTCCACAATTCCAACTGCAAGGCTCCAGAATTCTAACTGCCACTCCTACCCATCAGACCTACGACAATAATTGCCGACCTCAACCATTAAAACATGCAATAGGATCCTTTCGAGTAGTATGTATGAGATTTGCACGGACATATGCTCATGATTATGATAAATGATAAACACCTAATTGAATGTGCTCAGACATAACATGGTTCTGCGTTCAATGGATTGTGTTGAGTGCTTTCTACCCTTTGATTCGTAGAAATACACAAAGGATGAGGATTGTCAACATTCTGGATAGGTGTTGTGAATGCAATGTTGCAAATTGGCAGGATTTTTTCGCTCTTGATAAGTTTTCTTATTTTGGATACAGTTCTGATGTCACCAAAGTAGGTGAGCATTCCATGGCATATGGAAGGAACAGTATTTAGAAAGAGTGTTCGTACTAATCTCCTCAAACGGTCTTTTGGATTTTTTTCCACTCTCACTTCCCCATGTTGAGTTCAATTTCCCTTTTCCAAAAGTTCAAATGTCCATTCTTCTAACTGATAAGTTCAGCGTTTTCCAGTCGAAGTTCTACATAGTTTTCCAACAAAAGGATTGACACCAAGGTATCGCAAGGTAGTTTTCAATCCAATCAGTTCAATTTTGCAGTCCTGTACTGCAAATTCATCAAAATGTCTTATTGCAGCAAAGTGGGCAACTTGTTGAAATTTGTAATGTGCAGAATGATACGTTCAACGTCGTGATATTTTTATGATCGTTTGCAAGTGCTTCCAACATAGCATGTGATAACATCACATCACAGTTTTTGTATATTTTTCCATTTCTGCGTTTACGAGTCATATACACATAATATATGGTGAGTTGTCATCTACGTTCATATGTTGAATTCCAACCTAACCTCCAAATTTCCAACAGCAAATTTTTACAAGAACCATCCAAAGAAAAGTTGTCAAAATTGAATACAGAAAATAGCATTTAGTCTAATCGTTTATATTGGACTAAAATGCCCCATAAGAAACAAAACGATGAAAAATTCAAAAAAAAACACCCTTTAGACTCAAAATAAGCAATGACACTTGTTAATAGCAAAAAGACTTGCCCATGACAGACACATTGACAAAACACCAACAAACGACAGAATTGTTCAACCATCAAAAAAAATTATTCTCTGGCTGCATTCGATCTTTAAGATGACTCGTCCATGTACAAAAGTGTGAACTACGCGAAAAAGCTGTATCATGCTACAATACACAAACTCACGACGAACCGCTTTTAGATTCAAAGAAAACAGTAATGACTGGCAACCAGAATCAAAAAACGAAAACAAAAGGGAAGAGAAAAGAAAGAGATGAGAGAAAAACACGAGTGCAACAACTGAACAAACAATAAGACAAGAGAGCTCTCAAAACACAAACGAAACCATCTAAGACAAAAAAAACGTGCTCAACCAATCACTGCGGCAAAAAAACTGCAGGTGAAACTGCCGTTCCACTCACTTTCAATACTTTTTGTTGGCCTCACAGCTTCGAAGTCGACCGTTTCTCAACTTCGGGTCACGTTAATGCTGCGACTGCAAAGCAGTCAGCAGGTTCGCGTACTATTAACGTGGAAAAAAAATCTAAAGCCCAAGAATGTCAAACTTCAAAAATTGAACTTTCCAAGCTTTTGAACTGTGAGAACAACGTAAAGATTTTTTTGCTGTGCGCTTTTTTTTTCTCCTGCATTGCCGAGCGAGTACGAGACATTGTCGGTCAACAACTGGAAATTCCTTGGAACAAACATGCAAAAAGTAATTGCAAAAGGACTGTGCCTTTTGGAAACAAAGCGGTGAAACCACAAAAACTGCACAGCAGCGGGTGAAACAAACCGGCCACTCAGAGTCCTCTCAGTACTGCACCGTCAGCAAAAGGCGCCGTGTCTCAGGTAAAAAGGTCCGTCCCCAAGACAGCAGCACCATGGACGTGGAGACAACCACATTCATTTCTACGGAGAACCATAGACGTGTAGAAGAACCCATTCATTTCACAACGTACTGCTGCACGAAGAACGGCCCAAGACCAAGAAAACGAGCCAAATCATCTCAC
>DF245852.1:1694-14452 GCA_000507305.1 Breviolum minutum Mf 1.05b.01 | reverse complement strand
CCCCGTGGCTTTTTTTTTTTCTTTTTTTTTTTTCTTTTTTTTTCTTTTTTTTTCTTTTTTTTTTTTTCTTTTTTTTTTTTCTTATTTGGTTCGTATTTTTCTTCTTCAAATTTTCATTGCTCAAGTCACGAATTTGGATCGTATTTTTCTTCTTCAAATGGTTGCTGATTGCCATTCGATGAAGGGAATGCTGTACGCTTGGATTTGTCCATTTGTTTTGTGTAAAGTCTCTGTTATAGCATATAGCTCGTGTTCGTCTTGGATTGATGCTGCGCCATTTTTTGTTGGTGTGGCCATTATTTGATTTGCCCTCAAAAAAGCATAGATTTCATGACCAATGTTTCAGCAGAGAATGCAGTAGGTATGGCATGGCCATCGTAGTTTACCTAAAAATGGGAAACTTCAGCGTGATCAGGTAGGGAAGGTGACTTCAAACAAGTTCGGGTGACCGAAGCCCACTGCTTGTACCCTCCCTGAAACTAACATAGCACCTGAAAATAGGCCGAAACCCAAAAGGAAAATGGCCCCCAACTACTATTTTTATCTATTTTTTAGGGTCTATGTTAGGAAAATGGTCCCCCAACCACAATTTCCATCCATCTGTTCTCCTTGCGGTGAAGGAGCCTGATGGAAGCAAATTCCTCTTGTGACACTCTTAGCAGAGCCTGAAGTGGATTTTTTTCTGGTAAAAGGAGGCATGTAGCATATTATAACCTCCCGAACCAAGGTGACATATAGGTAGCATATATAATGGTATATGCCCATGTTGTGCTTAAAAATGCTACCAGAAATATGACCAGTCTTCAGAGAATGCGTATCCAAGGATGAAATTTTCCATCGCTTGAAAACTTGGATGACAGCTACCAGCTCCGCAAAATCTATCTATATATCAACCTCTATTTAAAAAGAATCAAACTTTTAAAGAATCTTGCTTTTTCTACTATACCTGGCATGTTCAACTTTTGACGGTGGACCTTTATATAAGGTTTTGAAGCAGCGGTGAACTAGTCGGTTCCTGGTTTAAATGTCTCCGTGTAACCGGGCCCACAAACCGAAATATACTAAGTTACTATATCCATCAGAACTAGTAGCGTAGAGTATACTTTCCAATCCTTTAAAGCACATAATATGTATATACATATATGTTACACACTGATGACTCACTTTTTTGCATTGAATATTGGATAAATCATCTGCAACATATAACAAAGCCCGTTTATATATATATATATATACATGTACATCAACTATACATGTGTATGTATAGTTGTCAGTATCTAAGCTACTGTATGTATACATGACAGCCGGTTTCTTTCTACCACTTTTTGCGAGTCCAGATTCCGAAAACCTCAAGGCGCAGTTTGAGCAAAAGCAACTCCCTCGCTACTGCTGGGGCGCTGATGAACGATCCAGGGGTTGGGAGAAATTTGGCAAAAATCCATGGTAGTGTGATTGGTGAAAACGACTGTGATGGCAATTTTGGTTATGATATTAAAACCACCATCAAAATCCCTGTAAGATGGTTGACATCAGTTCCCATTTTATGGGGTGAAGTGACCCAAGTTACCATCAGGATTGCTTTTATCTACCTTTCTGGGTCACCAAGGAGGACGGTTTTTTGTTGTTTGCATACTACCTTTTTGCTGCGAGTCGTCGAAGATAGCCAGAAATGAGGGGGCAGTTTTTTCTCAGAAACCCTGTGACATTCCATTATACTAGTTGGTTAATAGGCATCCTTATATTGGCCTATTATAATCCCAATAGAACTGGGTAGTGTAATCCCCCTTGTAACCCAACTAACCTAATTGTTGATCTGGGTACTGTACCCCCCCCCGGTACAAAGGGGATACCTATATCTAGACTCCTCTGAAAACTCAGTGGCTTCACTGCAAACGTTGGAGTCTTCACCAAAAGTTTCAGGTACCAAAAATGCAGGTAATGAGGCTGATAAGGCTATTTTGTGGGTGAGTTTTCCCTGACATCAGCCTCATATACAGCTTATCTAGGCAAGTACCTCCATGTTAGGTACCTGAAATGTTTGGTGATAGTTTTGGGGAAGTGTATCCGTACATGGTGAACAATAGTTGCTGTCTGATTTCAAGTAGACAAGCTTCCCAGATAAAAAAGAGGCGCCCTAGGTGAAAGTTGCTACAGCGGCCCGGATTTTAACCAATACATGGGAAGCAGGCAACATGGCCCCGTTTGCAGGAGCAATAGATTCCAACCATTGAGGAAGACGCCATTATGCCTTTGATTTTTTTGAGCTCGCTATTGAAGTGCTTCTGAAAACATTGCCACTAGTTCTTAAGCCATATGCATTCAATTTGGTACATTGCTGTACTATTCTGCACCTAGTCAGCCCGGAAGCAACAAAAAAAGGATTGATTTCCACACATGATCTCCAAACACAGAGGTTTTTGCAAGTTGCTTAGTCTGTGAAATTCATTCGACAAATAAATACAAATACCTTGGAACTGCCCCCCAGCTCTAGTAACAGTCACCACCAGGATTATTCCATTTTTAGTAGGGATCTCCCAACCTAAACCTTCATTTTTGACTGGCATCCTGGGTGGGGGGTAGACCTAACACATACCTATGATACCTTCCCTCTAATTGATGGCTTGGAACTAACCCTGTTGATGGCTTGAGACTTGTGAAGGAGGCCAAGTCGTGGGGAAATTTTCATGTAGAAAAGGTCCGAGATTCACCAAAATTAGTGAACTTGGGTTTTGATCTTATGGATCTTAAATAGTATAGAATAACACTGGATCAGCACTGGATCTTATGGATCTTATACTTAGGTATTTGTAGATCACCCCTGTTTTTTTGGGGTTTTGTTCCACAAAAAAGTCCCGTTCAAATTTCATGGCTGCTTCGAATGATTTCAGCCACTTTGAGGTCAAAAAGTCGGTGGAGGATTTGAATTTTGAGGACAAGAAGGCGTGGCAAATTCCTTGATTTTGGTGGGATGTTTGGAGACTTGAAGGGATGTTTCATTGGAATTTCAGGTGAAACACACACACACACACACACTGTTTCAGTCAGTCACTGAAGAGGTTGGGTCAATTTCTTGAATTCAGGTCAACTTGAACAAAAAAACCATCCCCAAAATCAGGTCACTTACTGAATCTCAGCAGAAGCAGTGAGGGAATCAAAATGGGATGTGGCCCAAACATTTTATCTGGGCAATTTATAACAACCTTTCCCGCCGGTTGGTCACCCCAAATGGTGGTGATTGTAAGGAAAACCCCCCAAATATGGCCTTAAATCAGGTTAAGGATTTAAAATAAATTGCCCAAACATCTTTATCGCTCGCTTGGAATTCCAAGGTTCTTCTGAGACACATGGCGGTGTTGAACAGTCCCGCCATCTTCGAAGGAGGCCCCGACTTTTGTCGAAGGGGTCACGAAGACTATCGAGGTCAACCCCTCCCATGGTGGGGTTTCGGATGAATGTTCCTTTCTTTGGGGGGTTACACTCTGGTAAACTAACATAGCTGGCTGGAAAATGAATCCTTTGAAGATGTAATTCCTATATAAAATGAAGGTTTATTCCATTGCTATGTTAGTTTACCAGAGGGGAACTTTAAAAAAAACATCAACCCTACAAGGGCCTGATATTTTTTACGATGATCGGTTTTCTGAACCTGTTTTTGTGATGGGGGGGCATGTGAACCGCAAAAGCCCTGTTTGAAGTTTGCAAAATTTTATGCCCCCAAAATCGGTGAGAAATGTTAGGTTTTTTGGAATGACACGTCCTCCATAAAATGGACAAATGGACGGCTTGAGAAGGGTACTCTTTGGATCTCTCTGGAATTCTTTCGAAATGTAGCTATTTTGCGTATCTATGTTGAATTGCAGCAGCACAGACATGAGATCAGCCCTAGGCTTCCAGCCACCGAAAACCCCCCAATTATATGGATTTGGGGGATACAGTCGGTGAAACATCATCAGTTGTCACTTCAGTTTCCAGGATTGTTGTTGAACAATGGTGACTTGAAGCGAATTTTGAATATGAATTACCCCCCGAAAACTAACATGACGATTGCTTGAACATCCACCATTGAATGAGTCGATGTATTTCGTATTGAAAGTGGGGACTTTCCAATGTCATGTTCGTTTTCAGGGGGGGTTTGATACAATATTTTTGTAGCTTCAGTCCTTAGACATCCAAAATCCCCCAAATACTTGGTGTTTGGAGGTGTGAGTTTGCTACCCCTAAAAGCCGAAGCTTTGTTTAAGGGTTCAAATACGGATCCTCACCATGTGTTTGGTTGTCTAAGGAGTGATCCTAACTCCAGCGAAAAGTGGGTGATTTGTTTTCTTTCTGCCATGAAAAGTCGCTGTTTGGCAATCAGATTTTTTGTTTTGTTTGGATCACATTAACGAAGGGTTTTTGTCAGGCAAAAGCTGTGATAGGACAATGACATGTCCGAAAGATCAGGGTGAAGTAGCTAGTGAATTCGTTTTAGCTTGACTGGGATCCCAAAAAAGCCCAGATATTAGTGATGTTACTAGTGATCATTGAATCCTGCCCAATGAGCACCTCCAACATATACAGTGTTTTCGCCTTTCCATATGGAATCATTTCATGATGTTGGAGAACGAAGAGAAAACATGGTGACCTGGTGTCACCAGGTTATTCTTTACGACTTTTTGGGATTGTTAATTTTAACCCGTACTCAAAGTGTCAAGTTGGTGTCCTCCCAACGGAAGGATAAACAGCTAATGGTTCGTTGATCCTCCAACCCACCAACCCAAACCACCAATTTACTACTATTAGTTGGATAGCCGTAAATGACCGAACCCACCATTTCAGTCACACGATGTGTCACCAACCTGTCGGCAACTTTTTTGGGCAAACAACCAGGCCTTCGTCATGAGCGATTAGGGCGCTCAGCCCGTGCCACCTGTCGGTGTCCCAAACCTGCAGCTTAGTGAGATGGGTGTTTCCAAAAATAGGGGTGGGCCCCCAAGATGGATGGTTTATAATGGAAAACCCTATTAAAATGGGATGATTTGGGGGGAAACCCACTATTTTCGGAAACATCCATATGGGTTTGCAGAGGTCTTTCAATGGGACCCAATTTTGGGGAGATGAAAGATCAATCCATAATATCAACTGGAGCAGGATTTTTTTCCATCAACAGTAGGGAATCCTGCTTAAACGTATGTATAAATAAAAACCCTTACAGTAGTATGAGGTTCATGGCCATCGCCCTCAACCAGCAACATTTGCTAAATACCCTTATAATTTATTTACAGGGTTTCATACATGCCAGGGTGGTGCAGGATTTCTTCCATCAACAGTATGAAGGGTGGTATGACCAGTTAAACGATACCAACTTTAGACCCTGACACACACATTGAACATGACATCATATTCTTGAAAATGATGTGGTCTTTTCAAAACGATCATATTCCAAGAACTGATATCAAATCATTTCTTGAAAAGGTTGTCGATCGCCAACCAGTTCCATGTAGAAATCAACTGAAATCGATATCAATTCGACAGAACCTGGACTCCGACGTTGAAAGCGTTGCAGCTGTATGTTTTGCTGGTGAAGACCATGAGTCTTTTCCACCTCAGGATTCGGGGGAAAAATCAAAATCCATAGGGGCATCTGGAAGGGAAGAGTTCAAGTCTTCAAGACTTTAGTTACTTATTGGGGGATACACCCCGGAAATTTAACATAGATGCCCCCCGAAGACTAATATAGAACCTGAATATGATGGTTTGGAAGATGATTCTCCTCTTCCAGGGGTGAATTCTCAGGGTCCATGTTAATCTTTCGGGGTGTACCTGAACATTTTCAAAACCATCATTTTAACGGTCTGATACCTACACTAGCCAAAGTTAAAAGGAGATACATTTTCCAACCATCATTTTTTGGTACTGTATCTATGTTGAATTTCCAGATTGTAGGTCTTATTTTTGGAAGTTGAACTATACGCACTTCATTTCACCAATTCATGTTGATTGATCAATTAGAACACTGACCAATTGTTTTACCGAACAAAAATATGGATGGCCTTCTCTGATTTTAGAGGTTTACGGCGATTTTCTATGGCCGAACAAGTGGCCATGACATCTTGACCATACAGTCCAGTGTAGAAATCCCCCTGGAACTTACAGCCAAGAATCAATATGTGGCAACATTAAATGATGACCAAGCTTGATTTCAGGCTGGTGACTTATGATGTCCAATTGAGCTTGGGATTTGAAATCCTACCCATTTATATGGGGATTTTTCTAAACCATTACAAGGATCCCTATCAAACAGCATTTCACCATTGGTTTTTTTAGAGAGGCCATTGGCCTAGTAAACACACTGAGGTCGGGCCGGAACAGAAGCTGTCACCTCTCTCTTGTGCTTGGTATGGATACCTGGCAACCCAGCTGTGACTTGTGTTGATTTGTTGAGCACTAGTTGAAGCTGATGTATGCTGTAGTAGGGGATGAAATCCTGTTGATGGTTCAGAAATCCCAAACAACCACCTTGGAATGTATTATAGAATCCCTGTAAACAATCGGAGTTCGCCTACCAACCTCAACTGGTTCGCCGGATTTCTGAACCATCAACAGTCGTATACCCAAAAAGGGTTTATGTCATAAGCCCATTTTAATTCACCGGGTCCTGGTAGCTGAAGCAATCAGGTTTGTTGAATGCACCACGGACATCCGGTTACGGTTATTTTTGACCCCCTTAGATGTGCCACCATGTGTAGGTAACAACCTATGAACCACCAGCTGGAAAAGTACAGTTGCTTGAAATCAAGTGATTGATATTTGTGGGGGTTTTCCCCCAAGATGGATGGACCTATGAAAAAAAACAATTTTGTGGTTCCAAACTGGTACTGGTACTTTCTAATAAACGATATATAGCCTATGTGAAACAAACAGCATTTTGATTGTGCACTCCCTGAAACTAACAGCGAGTTTACCCCTGAAAATAGGCCATACATGGCCATACCAAAAGGAACTTTCATCTTACAATAAACATGCTTTTCAGGGGCGGCGTTTGCTCTTAGTTTGAGGGATGGATATTTACCAGGAAAAATCATGGCAGATCTTGCCGTTTTGGCGAAATGTTTTAGCAAAAAAAACATGGTGTGTTTTTCCAAGAATGTTAATTATATTAATGTATGGATATAATATAATGTAATGATAAAATATCATCATATATATATATATATTATATATATATATATCCAAAGCAACACCAAATTAGCGGCAGATTCTCCAAGTCTCGCAGTCTCGCAGTCTCCGAATTTTGGCGAATCCACAGGCCATCAGTTCTACCTCCGTGTTGCTGACTTCCCTGGAGGGCATCAGCCAGGTCAGGTCTGCAGGTTGCGGTCAGTTGATGGCGCTCGTGAATGTCCCCGTGATGGCTGGTGAGGCCTTTTGTAACATGTAGAAAAAATAGAAAAAATGGTACCACAGCTGCGAAAAATGCGTGATTTCTTCCATATCATGGGGAGGGCAGGTTGATTGTTTGATGCAATCAGAGTGGCACTTCTTCCACCTCTGGACACTATTGAGCTTGGTTCAGGTTGGTGACATTGACATATTATATATCCCTAGACATCTCCTTAGGAGGTATTTGGAGGATTTTGGATGTCTAGGGTTACGGTATATGTATATATATATATACTTAAAAGAGGTCACCCATCACCCTCCCCCCAAAAAAAAGGATCGTTAGGTAGTAACTAGTATAGGTAGGTGAACTATTCGTTCTATTTCCCGGAAATCCAGGCTAGTGAAATTTTGTATTGGATCTTTCATGCTATTTCCCAGAGTCAAAAAGCGATTCTTAAGCTAATCTAGCTGGTGGTTTCAAATACTTTTTATTTTCATCCCTATTTGGGGGGAAGATTCCCATTTTGGCTAATATTTTTCAGATGGGTTGAAACCACCAACTAGTAATCTAAAAATGACCATTCCTGAACCTTAACGGCTTGGATTTCGAAACTTCAAGTTTCAGAAGCAGGTTTCCACCACCAACTCGTTTCTTGGTGGTGGAAATGTCTCCCTACTCGTGCCTCCTAACATGAGCTTGGCAAGCACTGTCTAGTTTCACCATACAAAAACAGGGAGAACTACCCGACAGAAGGGTAGTTCTGGCCACTATCATGGTCGTTTTTTTGTTTTTTTTTAATGGGATAAACTACCTATCAAACTAGGGTAGGATATCAGCCATCAACAGTAGTAAGTTGGATTTTATGATTGCGAGAGGAAGAGAGTAAACAGTTAAACAGGAACCTGTTCCTCATGGTAAAGAAGCATCGCCAGATACGTTTTTCTCTTCTGTTTTGTTTCAATCAGATTTCTGGACACTTCTGTTTTATACTCAAAGGAAAAGTTGGGTAATCCTTGGGAGAGTACCCGAGACATGTACCAACATACACCACCTATATATGGGTTATGTAATGGTGGTATAGGGCAAAATGGGGTAATATTTGGGAGCAACTGCTAGGGTACCCTCCCAAGGGTACCCACATTTTCCCTTTGATATACATTCTATTTTTTAATTTTCCAGGCAGCTATCTTAGAGAACCCCCATGCAAATCCCTGGTCCAATGTTGGCTGGGACCGTATGATAGCTCAGTGGTTGAATAAGGGTCCAATCTTTCTACTGTTGATGGTTCAGAACTTCTGCACCACCTGGGATGGTGCTAAAACCTTGTAAATCATGGGGTAAACTACCAATCCCGACTGGTTATATACATAGCCAGATTCCTGAAGCATCAACAGTATCCCTTGTTGTGTTGGGACCCTTTATCATGGGAATCTAAGGTACCCCCCCAAAGCTACCCCCTCGCAAGAAATAAGGCCCTAGTTAATACAGGCCTTATTAAGGTAAACCAATAGGTAATAGTCATTAATAAGCCTTATTATTGTAGGGGTAGNCAATGGTTAATAGTCCATTAATAAGGCCTTATTTATTGGAGGGGGGTAGCTTTGGGGGGGTACCTTAGATTCCCATGACTTTACCCAACCACTGGGGGGATCATGCCTCCGATTCATATCCACATGCCGCCAGGTGTGCTTGGTGTGCCTTGCTGGTGGTGCAGTGACAATGCTTTTTGGATGCACAGCTTTCTTTTGGGATACACCCCCCGAAAACGATATGGGGGTTTCCAAAAATAGGGGGTTTTCCCCCCAAAATGGATGGTTTATTGTTGGAAAACCCTATTAAAATGGATGAATTGGGGGGAAACCCACTATTTTCGGAAACATGCATATAGCAGCTAGCATTTTGAAACCCAAAATGGAGGTTTGGAAGATGATTTTCCGTTTCAAAAGGGTGATTTTCAGCTTCTATGTTCATGTTTTTTGGGGAGTAATTGAAATGCGGTGTTTTTCTTGTACCCAGCCAGTGCCTAACCTTTGAACTTTTGGGGATTACATTGTTGGAGTGAGAAATATTTTTGGGAAGGCACTTAGTGGCATTTTCACATGCCAGCCAAATAAGGATCAAGATGGTGATTTCATTGATTTTTTCACATTTTCACCTTAGGATATGTTGGTTACAAACCACCATTTTAGTCTTATTCCTGGGTTTCCGGAGAAGAAGACAACCAAACAAACGTCGAACAGTTGAATACATCCTCCCAAAAATCGTTTGGGATTCCCTGAGAAATTCCTGACCCGTGATCCTGTGAAACATGGAATTCCAATTTCGAATGACCGACTTAGGTGAAAAGGTGGGTTCCTTCTGTAGTAAAGGGATGGATGGTTTTTTAATATTCACTATTCAATATTCAAAGTTTTTAAGGGGAAACTCTTGCTAGAATGTTCAAAGAATAAAGAACTAGATGCTATGAATGGACACAGCCACTATTATCTACACAGTTTTGTTTTTTCCTAAATATTTGCACTTTTTTGAGCAAATTCCCCCCAAAACCTTCTGGGGGAACTGTTATGGCTCAAAACCTGGCGGGCGGATCCTTCGTGAAAAATTTCCCCCGAGGCTCTTGACCTTTGGTGTGATGCCAGTTCCATGGCGTGCAATTTTGGTAGCTGAGAAAGGAAAGGGAAATTTAAGGACCCCTTAAAGTAGTTGAAAAGTATATGGCTAACCGTCCATACATATTGGTAAAATTAAGGACCCTTTACTAACCTACTTCTTGGTATTTGTGCCATCTATTTTGACCTTAAGGTATTTCAGGAAATCTAGGTGAAGGTGAAATATTATTTCATTTGGCCAGATGGATCAAGCAAGTCATACATCAAATTTCAGCTTTTCCAAAAAGTCTGGAAAAGTCTCAGCTTATAAGCTGTTTCACAAATCTTCTCCTTTGTTTTTCCGTTCGAAAAAAAGCAAACAAAGCATATTTTTGTGGCCGAAAACAAACATGATAGTGGAAAAATAGCTAGCTGGGAAGATGTATCAAAAATACTGCAGGGGTCATGAAAAGGGACCTATTTTCGGGACCAAACAAAGCAAATTTATGGTAATTTGATGAAGTTCCCAGCTCATTGTTTGGGTTGGTATACAATGCCCCCTGCATTAGGATGTTCAGCAAAAGATGGAATGACCATCTCTGATATTTGTTAATATTTTTGGAATATGCCGGGACTATACCAGGAATTGTCTTTGAATTCTTCGGGTGTATAGATAAATAGATATAAATGAATAAATGGAGAGACAGACTTAGAAACAACTTAGATGAATATATAGTTAAGAATACACATATTCATGGAGTATATCGTGTTTTGATCCTGACGCTCATATAACCCACTAGCTCCACCAAAGCTACTCTCCACCAGAAATGTGGGATTCATACTGCCTTAGTAACTAAGTTAAGGGACAGCCATTGAAAACTGCTGCCGAAGAAGGACTTAAAGGCAGAGCAACCACATTGCAAGGTCAGGCTGAAAGAATTATCTTGCTGGAGAAGCTTGAAGGCTACGAAAGACCTCCTTCGGCGGCGCATGGCGTCAAAAATTTCTTGAGGAAGTGCGGCAATGCTGAGGTGTGCGAAGATGTGGACCTCATCGAGCAGGCAACTCACTGGACCAACTGGTCAGCTCAGAGACCAATGAGCTCAACTTGTCTCAACATGAAGGCGTAGAGGTTGCCAGACATTTCTTTGGGTTCCAACATCAAGCATTGAAGGCAAGTGCTCTTGGACTACCACACGAATTCACAACGAGTGGAGTGTTGGTGAATCAAGAAGGGTACCTGGCTCCGTGGCCCGCAGTGGATGGTGCCACACGTGGTGAAGACAAACACCATCGAAGTCAGCAAAGTGGTGGGCCTTCTCACCTCCACCAAATCGGTAAACCGTTCCAAGAAATACTGCCAAGCTGGCTCTCTCCAAGCCTCCAGAGTGATTGGGAAAGGAGCCCGAGATGTTCCATATGAACGCCTGCGATTTGCAGCATCGGAGATTGTGGCAAGAGCCCAATTGGTTCTGGCCATGGGCGGCCAATTGGAGCCAGCCTTCAGGCGCAGAGCAACATTTTGTTTGGAAAACGCGCTCATTTCAGAGGACACCGACAACCAACTCATTGCCAAAGCTATCGAGAGCATGGCAGTGGATGTGCTCGCAGTTGAGCCTTTCAGTAAGCTCAAATGGCCATCGGTGCCAGAATGCTCTTGGTGCCCTTTTGACCCGTACATGTACTTCGAGGGTCAGTGGAAAAGAAACTATACGTATATTTATTTATACATTATTCCAGGTAGGCCCCAACCAGTTGTAAATGGAGGTATAACCCCTATAAGTAGGACATTGAACTATAAACTAATTAATTCATGAATGAATGATTGAATGAATGAACGAACGAACGAATGAATGAATGAACGAAGGAATGAATGAAGGAAGGAATGAATGAATGAATGAATGAACGAATTAATGAACGAACGAAGGAATGAATGAACGAATGAATGAACGAACGAACGAAGGAAGGAAGGAAGGAATGAATGAATGAACGAATTAATGAACGAACGAAGGAATGAATGAACGAATGAATGAACGAACGAACGAAGGAAGGAAGGAAAGAAGGAAGGAAGGAAGGAATGAATGAATGAATGAATGAATGAAAAAACCCCAGTTACCCGTTTATTTTCGACCATTTGCTACCAAAATCTTCAAAGATTGCTGCGCTCCATCGTAGCCTCCATTTGTAACGATCCTGGGGGCCCACCTTGTATAATAGCCCCTCCCCCAAAAAATACACCCCAACTATTTCTGGGGGTGTTTGGGGGTTTGTTCCTATTGCTGTTGGGCTAGGGCAGCTAAGGAAACTCAGCTTCGGATTGACCGGACGGCCCAGGTGTTGATGCTCTTGGGATTTGGGCCTGCCAAGGCGAGGTCGCATTGGTTATAGGCGGCCACCCAACCATTCCCCATATGAAGGGATGGCTCACCCGAAAAAAACACTGGACCTATGTGCAGCTAAGACTCATCTTTTTTGAATGATTTGGACGTTTTTTTTGGGGGGGGTGATGATGTTGTGGGTGGGGGGGGTCAAGTTGAAGTTGTTTTCCTTTTTTCAAACTTCGGGTGGTTTTTTATTTTCTGCGCTGGAATGGCTAAGTTGGGGTATCAGCAATCCCAATATTAGGTACATACTTCAGTAGGAAGAAAGTTTGCGCCTGTTGAAGGTTTGAGTCATGACTTGGTCTGTACCGGATCGATTTATCATGTTCATTTTGCGTGGCAGGTGTGGCACGGTCAATTATCACCCCGTTTTAAATTTAATAAACTAAAAAGCTTTTCCGGGGTGGAAATTGACCAGAATCATGT
>DF245850.1:0-14136 GCA_000507305.1 Breviolum minutum Mf 1.05b.01 | reverse complement strand
ATCATAGCAAGCTCCTTACAAAGTTGGAGTGGATACTCCACTTCTTGGGCTGTTGCAAACCCGTGGGCTGTGCGTCCCCACGCCAAATGAGGGTGTTGGCGGTCGCACTCTGCTGTTAACTCCAGGATTTCTTTGAAATTGGCAGCGAATGTTGTTGACTTCGGACGTTGACCTCCGAACATGCAGCTGTGGAAACTGGCGTAGTAGGGTGCATCTCGTGCTTGGGCCATGATGCACTTCCAAAAGGAGGTGTTCCAGAACAGGCTCCGTGAAGGTTGCTCGAGACTCCACAGCTTGTTGTTTGCCTCTGCGCACAGTATGATTCTAACTGCTGCTGCATAGACAGCATTAGCCAGGTCGACTCTTGCTTGGTCCTTTGTAGATAGGTTTGGTAACCCATCGGGATGATCGTCAAGGGGCCTTGTGCCATCTGCATGCGGCTTGATCCCCTCGCGGGACTGTTCTTGCAGCCTAACGAAGGCCTGCCGGTCTGCCCTGAGCAGTTGTGCCAACGTAGGTTTGCTAAATCCTGGTGGTGGCTGTTGGCGCACCATCTGGAACATCCAATTGATCCATTGGTTGAAAACTTCGAACTTGACAAGGCCTACTGCATCGAAGGCCAGGGATCTGCGTGTGAATGCTTCCATGAGGTCGAGTTCCCCTTGAACACTGCATTCTTTCTCAGTCTGAGCCTCCTTGACTATGATGCCTGTGCCTGATGCATCTAACTTCAGCTCCTTGGGCGGCTTCTGGGAAGAGATCTCCATGCTCCGGGTTATGCACTTGGCTGGCCCCAGGTACTTCAAGGAGTCAGCCTCGAGCATGCCGCTTACCACGTCGTAGACTTGATGTGCAACCTCCAAAGGTCCTTCCAAAGACATCCCTTGAAGCCTTTGACGCTGAGCCTCAAGCCTGGAGTTCCTCTCTGCTGCCGGCAGCTTCCTCAAACTTGGATCATTGTTTGGATCACTCTGGGACTTGATGATTGCGATGACTGTTGTCTGCGCCTCGAAGATCAACCTTTTGACAACTGCGATGTCCCCTACCGTGATGACTCTAGCTGCATGGGTGCTTGTCAAAAGATCCTTCACTGCCTGGTCTTCCACAGGTTGTCCTGGCTGACCAACTGTGAAGGCAAGACGACCAAGGGTGTTGACTCCAATGTCAACCAGGCCGTTGATCCACTCCTCATCCAGGCCCACATGGCTAGCTTGTCTTCGAAAAGACGCTTCGCTATCAGCCAAGGACACTGACGCCATGGCTCACTTAGACCTACGGCTTAAGGTCAAGAACTTGCCTCGTGCTGTACGCCTTATGCGTAATGCCTCATGCATGTCTGCCTCGTGCATGTTGCATTGACTCATCACCTTTGAGCCTCTTGCTCGTCATCGAAACACAAGTGCCTCATGCAATTTCGTAGCCTCATGCTCGTTTACTTAACACTTACACGTTTCGTGATTCGATCAGTCTCTCGATGGCACTAAGATTGAAATTCTAATCAAGGACTCTCATCTCAAGACTAACGCTCATGACGACAGTTTCGACAGCGAATCACTGAAAGAAGAAAAGTAAAGAAGAGCAACTATCGACTTCTTCCAACAACGTCACGTCTTAGCAGCATTGCAAGTTTTGCTCGGACGGTGAGATCACGGGGCAACCCTGCGCCTTTTGGCAGCTTCTAAGGATTCGGTGAGTCCCTTGTTCTGCTCATCGTTGTCTCTGAAGCACCTTGAACACAAAGGCCAGTTGAACTTGCTTCCATTTGGTAGGTGGATGGTGTTTCCTACCGACGCCCCGCATTTCAGCTTCCAACGATCTCCATCTGCAACTTTGTGAAGCATCTTGGAGTTGTGATTCTGCACCAAATTCCCTGGGACTGCAACCGGGATGTCACCATGGCCAACATCTTGAGACTCATAGAAGGCCTCTTCGCCATCCGTCTCCGAGTCCACGTCACCATCATCAGTGCCAGACGATGCTGTGTCGACGAACTCATCGCCAGTCATCTCGTCCAACTCTTCAATCTCTTCTTGTGGAGGTCCTTGGTCAGCCTCATCTGGTCCGGGCCAAGCTCCACTCATGAAGGTCTTCAGCTTCGCGATGTCGGGATCTTCTTCAACTTGCCCAGTGGCTTCAACTTCTTCCCAACTGGCTGCACTAGGCTGAGCTGCAGGAACCTCGTCTCGGCTCTGTTCAGAGAGGCAGCGGTCTTCCTCCGCATCCAACTTGTCCAAACCTGAGAGATCGCCAAACAAAGAGGCCAAGGTCTCGTCTTGGTCGCCAAAGACCTCGGCCATGTCCACAGGCCTATGCCAAGGGGTCTGGGGAACTCGCGATGCAGGTGTACCTGGTGTCTTTGGTGCAGCTGGGAAATGGAGCCTATCCAATCTCGAGGCAAGCCATCCTGATCGAGTGCTGTCCGGCTTGAATTTCCCTGTCTTGATGTTGAGAAGCATAGCGCAAAGCTCTCGAGTTGGACCAGTAAGGAGATCACGGCTGTAACATGCCATGCTCTGATCCTTAATGCTGTGGTGCCCCAGAATGGCACGGCTTCGATCGCTGAGCCCGAACCTGGCTGCCCACACCAAGGTCGTAGTTTTCAAAGAGTGGGAAGTCATCTTCTCACCCTTCACCTTCAGGAAGTCCGTCAATAGGTCTGACGCCTCAGCCGTCGAAACCGACCTCCTTGAAAAATCTCCATTGGCACACGGCGCCCTGCATATCGGGCCAAAAGGACGATGCATCAAGTTGAACCCCAAGCTCTCCAAAACTTCTTTCCATGCAAGGCCCCACGGAAAGGGCCCCAAGCCATTGATGGGTGCTACGAACGGCATCCACATAGTCTTCTTCTCTTCCGTGGTAGAAGTCTTGGTGATGCGAGTGCGGGTCTCGACAAATCCAAACTTCTCCTTCCCTACATCAGCCACGTCCCACTCAATGCTATCCACATTCGCGATGTCGGACCATCTGGCTCGGCTGTAGAGGCAAAAGAGCAGGCATCCAGCAAAGTACCTGTCGATGGGGTTCTGACCTTTGACCACCGCTTCTTCCAGCTTCTCGACTTCCTCGACAGTCAGGGCCCTGGCCTGTATGCGAGCCTCCTTTGTGGCCCCAATCCTTGAGGCCCTCCCAACAAAGACAGGCCCAAGAACTTCTTCTTCATCAAAGTGCGCCCCCATCACATATCGGAAGAATTTGAGGGAGTGCTTCAGATTCTTACCCGTGATCTTGCTCTTCTTCTGCTTCTGGCACCATTCCAAGTAGTTGATGAGGTCAGTCTCATCCAAAGGCCACCAACCTTCTTTGCCTCGGTATCGAATGAAACTCTGCAGGTCTTGGGCTCTCTTCAAGGCAGTCTTCGGTGATCGCACCCCGCAGGCGTCTCTGATACACTGCAGTGCACTCTCACGGTCCTTCTGTTCCAAAAGCTGTTCGACATGTCTTCCTACCGAGGACTGGTAGCTGGAGCTCTGAATGATGGCCAACCAAGTTGCCAATGCCCTTGTCCAAGTCAAGGCGATGGAAGCATCATAGTCGCGATCGGTAAGAGCCTTGATGTGCTTCGAGTATAGTGGCATATTAGCCGGCAGGGCTGTGGGCTCATCCTCTTCCACCTCGTTGGGCTTTGTCTCTGCCATACCACCAACGTCGGGAGCTGCAACCACCGGCAGTGAAGGCAGGCCATAGGGGTCGCCCTCGCCAAAGATCGTAGCCATGATTCCAACCTCCCAGGGGAGCTTAGGTCCGCGTAGAGCACGGTTCGGCAGGTCTTGCTCAAAGATGGCTCGACTATGCCTTGCAGCTTCTTCAGGACTAAACTTCGGAGGTGGAGGTCTTGGAGGGAAGCTGTGCCAAGACTCATCATCATCGAAATCCATGCTGCGCCCCCCCTAAATCTCGAATTTTCCCACAAATGGTGCTTGCCCAAATGCAAGCCAGCTTTCAATCTTGAAACCAAAAAGAAAGGCAAACGGATAAAGTTCATTTTCAAGACAACTCGAAATTGAATGCAAGCTTTGTTCATGAAACTCAAGACATTCACAAAGAAGAGAACGTTGAAATAATGTTGCAATTGACTCCGCCAATTTACAATCATATGAAAAGGACATGTTTTTTGAATGGAAAAAGTGCAAAACCCAACATCTCAAACTGTCAGTCTGAGTCAGTCTACCAGATTCCAACCTACACCACCTTCCACAAGCACCGAGCCAGGACAGTTTGCCATCCGTTCTTTGCCCCGTCCTCTAAGATGGGATGCTTCACCGCAGTATATGTTGCTCTCACGAACTCCGACAGCATCTCACGTGACGCATGGCCTTTGGCCAAAAAGTCTTCTTCAGAGCCTTCCGTGTCCACTTGCCAACCAGCCTCAAGGCACGGATGCAGCACAAAATGACAAGCAAGAATTCAAATCACAAAATGAGTTTGGGCTCAAGTGAAAATCAGACTCTGAATTCTTAACGTTTCCGTTTCAGAAAAACAAGAAGTTGAAGGTCGACCAATGCCGATGAGCTGCAGGCTTGAAGATCACACAGCACTCGTCAGCGTCCCAGAGCACCTCAAGGAGGTTTCCAACCTTTTGACAAACAAAAACTGCCTGTCTCCCTACCCCTATGAGGCCTCCATCAAAAAGCGGCCAGGCCAACTAAGCGAATCATAGGATCCTACCCATCCAATCCCTTCCCCCTTTTATCTCCACCCCGTGCCTTAGGCCCTGCCACTGCTACAGCTTCTACGGCTTCTACCTTTGGCTCCTGCAAGGCTCTCAGCTTGCCACGGCGATCGAGCTCAGCAGCCAAGCGTGGTAAGGCAATGGCACTGGACCACGACAGGCATGGATGATGGAAATCCACCTCACTGAAACAGCGGCAAACAGCTGCCAGATCCACACCCCAGGTGGCTAAGTCTTCAGAACTTGAGAGAAATAAATCATCCAACTTCATGGATACCAAGCGATCACCGATGGCCTGAAGAAAAGTGTTGCAAGTTACTGTCTGAGTCGTCTGAGTGAGGGCCCAAACCAGATTCGCCAAACCTTGAGAGGAAAAATCGGGAAGCTGACTTTGAGCTTCCTGAGCGATCCTGTCCATGACTATTCTATCATCTAGGGCCACCGTAGCCAAGGCCCAAGCAATGTTTGATAACTGTTGGGGTGTAGCACTTTGCAGGTTCAGGTTGCCCATCCTCAACCTATCCACCACCAGCATCATCACTTCAGGATCTTGCTGCAACTTTGCCAGTGCCCACAAGGCGTTTGCTACATCCAACATGCCAAACTTCTCCAAGACTTCCGGTTCCAATCGTGCCACCAAGGTCTTCAGCAGCTCCTCTTGGTGAAATGCCAAGGTGGCAGCAGACCACAACAAGTTACACACTTCTTGAGGTTTCATCTTCCTCGTTGTGGCCTCCTCAGCCAGTTGCATTGCCAAGGTGCTGTGGTGCATTTGGTGTGAACCATCGCCACGTTGCGCCAGGGCCCAAACTAAACCAGCCAACTCCATGGCCTTCAACTCCCCACGATGCTGTAACGCATGAGAAGCCAAGCGTCGCACCATGACACCGGAACGCAGCTTGGCGAAGGACCAGGCGGCATTGGCTAAATGTTGGGCGCTCAGTTTCTCCAGTCTCAGCAAGACTTCCTGGGAGGCAGCAGATATCAACGTGTTGTCGAGGACTTCTAACTTGGCGTAGGACCAAAGTAACATGGCCAACTCTTGATTCTTGAACTTCCCCATGGCTGGAACAGCTGCCTGTGACACTGCAACCAGGAGAGGCCTTGCAGAGTGCTGGGCCACTTGCTGCGTGGCAAAAGCCCATGCAATGCTGCTGAGTTCATTGATCTTGAAGACTTTCACATGTTCCACAGCATGTGAGCCAATTGCATCCATCAAACCCTCTTCGTTGAAGTGGAGCTTTGCAAAAGACCATGCCAACATCGCTAGGCCCAGCTGCGGATGAAGCTTCACTTGTTGGGCTTGCGATGACAAACATGACAACAACTGCACCTCACGTAGCGTGGCTGTGGCTAAGGACCACACGAAACGTGAGAGCTGCGCCGATTCAAAGTGTTGCATCTCCGACCGTTGGAGCAAGCGCTGCAGCACTGGTGAGCCACGGTCACCGAGCTTCACCAAGGCCCAAACACCATATGACAATTCCTCAGGCCCTGCACTCACTGCACTCCTGAAACTGAGCTCCAAGGTATCTTGAAACACCTGAGGCTTGCAGTGATTGTTATATAATCCCAAATGCCTCTGTTTCATGGCATGTCTTCATGAATCCTCCACTATCCCACTTTTTCAATGGAAGTTAGATATATAGGGGTAAGCAACCGTTCAAGTTGAACACATGGAATCATGGAACTTGAAAGAACTTGCTGAGAAAAGGGATCATCATGTCACTATGTTAGATGATGTCAAAATGTTTCCTCAAAATCTCTTCCACCATAATCTTCATAGCAAAACAAGAAGGGAAAATTTCGGCAGAACCCTCACCTGGAGCCTCTCAGGTGAAATCTTCCGACGTAGCAGCGCTTGCGCATTGGCAGCCGTGATCAAGGCAGTTACACAGGCCTGGCCAAGAAACCTTCGAACACTTGGGCTGAGGGAGTACATCCTCTTAGGAAGTGCAGAATTTGCTCACATTGCCCCGGAAAAAAAAAAAGAATCATTGGAAGCCTACTCCCATTGCTGTACAAAAATGCTCTGAAGTCTCCTTCCCCGTCATCGCAAGATGACGGTCAGCGATATTTACCGAGTTTTAAGCGAGTGACTCCAAAAACAAACAAGTGATCAACAAAAAACTTCAACAGCGTCATCAAAGACACATTTGGAGGCAGCTCTATTGGAAGGATCTTCTCCAACACATCCAGCAACCGGGCGGCGCTTTGCCATGTCATGCCCTCCCTACGCAGCCATTTCAACTTTCCCAGCTCTGCGACAACATCAGCGTTGGAATGGGACAAGGCCTCGATGACCTGACAGGACAGTGCAGAAGGACTCTTTGGAGCGCATTTTTGAGTCGGGAAAGGTGGATTTTTTGTCTCAACGGTGATTTGTTGAAGGGGTATTGGCTCCTACTTGTCGATGTTTTTCCCGCTATCAATATCAAAATATGACAACTAAGCCTAAGCCTAAGCCCAACTTCTTCAGAAACTTCTTTCATGAGGTCACTTGTCAATCCATGATCTCAAAGCAAAACTTTCTCACAGTTGATGACCTCAATGGACGAAATCAAAGGCTAAGGGCAAAGAAACACAGAAGAGCGACAAAACAGTGGCCAACTACCAGTATAACATTGATTTCTCATCAAGTTGCTACAGCACATCATAATTAATAATTGTCCTAGAAAATACATGATGACAAGTCTCTTGATCACTCCCTAGTTCCCATTCTACAAACTGATTCAATTGCCTTCCTTAGTGGAAATTCCCCAATGTAATTCCCGAAAAATATTCCACAAAACAAAATTCTCAAAAATACTTCGCCCCTAAAATTGATTCCCAACAAAAGGATTCCCGGAAAATAATTTGCCAAAAGAAACACTTGACCGAAAATCATTCCCCAACAAAAATTCCTCGAAAATAACTCCTCAACGCTTCACAGCCCCAATCACCAGAAGAAATCCCCCTCAAATAGATCCCCATAAATACTTCCCAAAAAAGACGTCCCCAATTTTCGACAATAAATCCCCAAAACGAATTCCCTGAATATAACTCCGAAAAGCAATTTTACACTAATAATTCATTGAAATGATCTCGGACAAGATCCTTCAAATTCATGCTGAAAATATTTCCCCTGAAAACAACCGGCAAAAACTCCTAAAGCGAACGACTGATTACCTAAGTGGCCCCAACTACTAAGCAAACAAATAGGCAGCCTACCCACAACTGTAGATGCTTTGCTAAGTAACTACCTAACTAGCTGATAAAGCAACTGACTCAACAAGAATAGCCAACTAGACCAACAACCTGCCAACAGACCTGCCCCAGCTACCCCCCTGTGGTATTCCCTGACTTTTTTCTCCCCACCCGACCTGCTCCAACGACACTTTGGATGCTTTTCCCGCGCGCCCAGACGCTGCCACCATGGCCGTTACGGCCGCAGGCCATCGATCGGCGCCCATGGCCACACGGTTCGAGTGGCGGCCGTGGACACCATGGCTGCCATGACTCGAATGACTGATGGGCGGTGCCAGCCAAGCCATTAGGAACGTCTCATGTGGCCTGCTTTGGGAATTTTTGGGCCGGCGCGTGAAGTTTGCACGATCTTCGACCCGCCACTGGAAGCCACAAACCCAAAGGCACCCGATCCATTTACTTCAACAAGTATTGCCTGTTCGAAATTCCACTCCGTATCTATGATAAAAAAGTTTAACAATGAAAATAGAAAATGCCACATGGAATCATTCACCAATCTGAAACCAGGTCAGTTTGGTAAGGCACCATTTGGTTCTGAAGCGGTCAAATCGTTTTCACAGACTTGCACAATGTCACCCAGCCCGTCTGAGTCCTCCTGACCTATTCTTACTGGCATGTTGGCCATCGTCACAAGCATGTGCACTGCCTTGTGCCACCTTTGACTTGGCCACATGGCTCACCCGATTCACCAGGTACTCAGCTGCCATCATGTCCTCGCAAGAAAAATCTGACCTACACGCCTACCATTTGAGAGAAGATTTTCAATAGTGAAATTCAAGGTGTTTTTCCTGGAAATGGTGACTGTACTTTGCAGTGCCCTCTGGACACTGCGCCAGAGTGTGCAGAACCTCATTCCACAAACACTCGCAAACATCTGCTTAAGGCTTAACACTTTGGCATGTGATTCCTACCAGCTAAGCAAACCCTTTCCAAAAGAAAATGCCAGAAACGGGCAAAGCAATTCTCTCAATCTTACAGGGATTTTTTTGCAAGGATCTTTAGCTTCCCATGTTTTCAAACCAATCCTTTTTACCTTTTCGGCACATGTGTTTCATCAGCTCCTCTCGGGGCTCGGGGAACTTCTCTAACTCCGCTGGCTCCAGAAATGGTGCGCCATCTGTCGGAGAGGGTCTTCACAAAACCAATGCAACGCAATGACCCAATCTTTGAATTGATCTTCTGGGTCTCTTGAAGGCTCCTAATGTATGTCTACTTTATATTTCTATTTGTTTATGGAACATGCCACGACTTGGTATCCCGAACTTGCTGGTGCCAATTTCTGCCCAGTCCTTGGAGGTCGTGGTTGGGTCACCCTTCGGCAAGACCAAGTGGCGATCATGATAGATGATTTTAAAAAAATGATGAACCATCAATAATGATGATAATGAATTCCCAATAATGAATCAGGTCCATAGTGATGATATATAATTGATGACGGATGATGAATCATCAAATAATGATGAACGATGAACGATGGATGATACCAAAACTCCAAAGGCCCAGGGACTGAAGAACAATGCCGGCAGCCAGGCTAATGCCGCTGACCGCCAGAGCAAACCTCAGGCCCGCGTTTACGCGCGAAGTGGAAGACACCAAGCAACCAGTGACAACCAGAAGAAAACTTGCTAAGCAACCAACTGTTTGGGCATGAAATCTAAACATTGAATTCGAAGTTTGGAAAAATCATCAACTAAAAAAACTGAACAAAAGTGTGCCGTAGGCAAGGAAGTCCAATCAACAGCTGGACGACTTTTTTTGACATGTCTTTGTTTTCCACTTGCAGCCTGAAATTTTGCGGCCCTCTATTACCAAGACTAAAAGTGAAATATGATATAAACTGGACACCCCAAGTGCACGCAGTCGCAGCCCAAGTAGCTTCATTGCATGTGCCGTCGGCGCAACACGAATCCCGTGGCGCTGTGGGAAATTGGGCACAAAAACATGCGGTGGAATCAAGGCAGTTTCAAACCCAAGCAGCTCCAGGGTCTGCGAGCTGAACATTAATCCAGCATTCCAAATGATAAAAACGCCCCAACATCAAACAAACACTATATACAGTTTATACTTTGCGCTGGTGCGGAGGCGGTACAAAAAATCAACGAACAAGAGCTTGACAATAGGTGGCCACTCGCAACACTCATCAAACTCTGCCCCACGTGCAACCAAGCGCAATCATGTCATTGTCATCTGAGACGAAGCTGTTGCTGACCGCAGTTTTTTTTGCATTTCCTTCATTCGCCTCGTGTACTGTGTGTGTGTGTGACACACGGGCAAGGAAAGCCAATGGCGTTCTTAAACTGACAGAAAACCAAAAGGGTGACCTTTCTCCAGCGCCACTTAGCGACGTCACGAAGTCCATCACCTAACATATCGGAGTCTTCAACAATTTCCACTACCTATACACTTCGGAAGCCCACGCTTGTTTGGGGCGACCCCGGCAACGTGGAGCTGACAAGCTTTGCAAAACAAATTGTACTGGGTTGAAAAATGCATCGTCGACGAACATCATCGTCACGTAGAACTGCTATGGATTGAAATAATGCTAGCTGTCTGGATTTCAAGATGGCGGACAGGCGTTTGCAGCGGCTTCTTTGTAACACGGTTGCACCCGAAATACGATTGACGTACGGAGGTGGGATACGAAAGAGGGAACGAAGGCACCTTGCTTGAAACGGATCAATTTTGTTTTACCACAGCCAAGGATATGAATTTTTGACACAGAAATATTTCACGGTTATATGCCTCTGTCTCATCCTTCGAAAAACCCGAAAGCACATGGGTTTAGCGTTGCCTTTCTTGTTCCAGGAGTTGTTCTTTCTTTTTATCTGCGTTCCTGAACTTCAGCGACCACAATTTCAAAGGGCACATGCCCGGGCACCTGAGAAAAAAATTGAATTTCCAGTAGCCATTCGCTTGCTAATTTTCACCAGGAGACAAAAGATCGAAAGGGCAGGGGATTGCCAACTCGATTATCAAGCAGTTGCCAGGGTCAGCGGCAACACTTCCCAACATGGAGGTCCTTGTGTTTAAGTTGGGTAAGGTTCCCACGACTCACCTCATCTTACCCTGGCACTTTTAAGCTGCTTTGACCAGGAAACTCCCCAAGAAACATGTAGCAGCTATAAGATTTTATTCCACAAAAAACGACATGGGTACATTGCAGGCAGTGCTGCAGACACATCATTTTCGGACTGAAACCGCGAGCCTTCGGTTCTCAAAAGATTGCCGTTTCGAAACTATGCCAAATTTTGCAAACAGTGTGAATATCAATGTCACAAATTTGAGGTAGTTCAAATGATTCATCCAAAAGGCTGGCGAGCTGTGTTATAGACGCTGCAGAAAAGGAAAACTTAATCAAGTTTCAAATGTTCAAACGAAAATATGAATCAGAGTTCACGTTGCGAAATAGTTAGGACTCTCCCAAACAACAAAGGACGCTGCAGATCATGCCATTTTGGGGTAGCAGACTTGGGACTTGGGAAGAAATGGGTGTGTCAGAAGGTACATTTGTTTCTGAAGTTGTTTTTTCCTAATTTCTCGTTGTCTATATAGTTCACCTCACCTGTTCATGCACCCATATCTTCACCGATTCCTTAATCCAACAGGGTTTTGATGCATAATTATCACAATGAATTTATATGAAAATTTTCCGAGTTAGGAAGTTAAAAAAATGCGAGAGAATAGATGACTAGAGAATAGAGGAGTAGAGAACAGAGGCGTAGAGAATTGAGAGGAGAATAAAGGAATACAGAATAGAGGAGACGAGAATAAAGGCGCAGAGGATAGAGGCGTAGAGAATAGAGGAGAGGAGAATAGAGGAGTAGATAATAGAGAAAAAAAAAGGCGCAGAGAATAAAGGCGTAGAGAATAGAGGAATAAAGACAAATTGAGAAGAGAATGGACGAGTCGAGAATAGTAGAAAATAGATGAACAGAGGATAGTAGAGAATAACGCGTAGATGTAGTTGAGTACAGAAAAAAACGTAGAGAATAGTTGAGTAAAAAGGAATAGAAGCGTAGAGAGTAGTTGAATAGAGTGCAATGTAGTAAAGAAAGGGATGGAGGAGAAGAGAATGGACGCGTGGAGAATAGTAGAAAGAAAAATAAAAGACTGCAGAATAGAGGCGTAGAGAATACTGCTACTATTTAGTCAGGAATCCTCCTTTTCTTCCGCTTTTGTAGATATATATAATTGTCTTGGGTCCACCGATGTTGAGTTTTCCGTTGTCCACCTAAAGCTACATTCGTCCGGGCATGGTGTGAATCATTCCGAAGGGAATCCAAGTAGTCCCCGGGCGAGCCGGGGGTGGAAGTTTCAAAAAAAAGGGAGTCCATCGGGATTTATACAATGGTGGACCAGCTCTGTTGGACCTTAGGTTTGCAGATTACATGTTGAATTTTGGAACTGCTTACCATATGGTACGCACATGGACAAACATGTTGAATTGTGGAACTGCTTACCATATGGTACGCACATGGACAAACTTGTGGAAAGTTTGGCGACAGTCGGCCTACACTTGAATGTGGTGGAAACAAGGATTTTGACACACAAGTCCGGCCACCACCAAGATTACAAACACCCAATGGATTGACCATATGAATGGTTGACCCGGAATCAAGCCACAAATGGCTTGGATGCATGCTGACAACTACGTTGGAGAAATCCACTACGTGGGATGTTGACCACCGACTACAATCAGCGTCAATAAGTCTCAACGCAAACAGGTTGTCTGGGAACAACAAGGGAAGTCACAGACCGGATCTTGAATATCATTTGCAAGCTGCATCAAGGGCGTTCTTTGCAAACAGAAACATTCTTTGCAACAAGGCCGTGTCTTTGAGGAAACGCTTGCACTTTTTTGACAAAATTGTTACTCCCGTTGCATGTTTCGCCGCTGGCCACAGAGAGATTTACAAAACCGATCTGGACACTATGGATGTTAACTTTCGCCGGTAGCTTCGATCTGTCGTTGGCCCCCCCAGCCAAACAAACTGGCTGAACCCATGGCACGAAATTTTGCATGAATGGAATGCTCGGGTAGCAAGATATGTTCAGGAGGCTGGCATTTTGACATGGTCGCAGCGGAGCTTGCAACAATACTGGCATTTGTGCTCGTACATTGCTGGTTTACCAGACGCTCGATGGGCATCACGAATTTTGGTTTGGAGACCCCGAAATACTGGAAAACGTGGAGCGCCATTGCGGTTATGGCACTCCGCCGCAGAAACTTTCTGCCCTTGGAAAGGTTTGGGTGATTGGAAAACAGCTGCTATGAATACACAACGTTGGTACGAATATACTGCAGACTTTTGCTCGTTCATCTTCGAGAGCTGAGGCGGCCTTTGTTAGATTCCGACTGTACAAACGCCTGTGCCTTCAATGGGCTACCAGGGCCAATGTGCCACTGGTTTACAGGTTTCACTCACTCACTCACTACTTTGCCACAGTGGGATTGCCATTGCAAAGAAACTGCAATACTTTGCCGAGGTTATCTCATCGATTGCGTGTTTTGCAGCAGGACATAGAAGTATTCACAAACATGATTTACATCGTTTTGATGTTTTATCTCGGATCAGCGGTGGGGCCACCTCGCAACGTAGATTGGACACAACCGTGGCACGAAATTTTACGCCAGTGAAATGAACGCATTCAAAGCTTTCTTCGACAATCGAAACTGAAATTTTGGTCTGAAATGTGCTTACAACACGATTGGAACTTGGCCCATTATGTTTTGCATTGCTGCCAGATCACCGGTGGCCCGAGCGGGTTAGCGTTGGAACGCTTGTGGGCGGAGAGCGGTTGGTCGCCCGAATCGTGATTGGGACAGCATCCTTGCAAACTTTTGCCGCCTGAAGGACCCATCTTCGTGGGAGATACCTGCCATGGATCAGGATTTGTGGTCCTCAATAACCCCTAAATTTTCACATTTCTGCAAGCGATGATGTATAAATGAAATTGTTTCACATTTTTTCCATCGTGCCTGAAACAGGCTGCCGAATAGGGCATACAGGGTTGACCATTGACCATTGTGTTGCGTCATGTCACGCGATGCAATGCCATGTCGTTTGATGTGCGCTCATGTGATGAGCTGTCATTTGTTGTGGCTTGCAATGGGATGGAATGTTATGAGTTTGTGATGCCACTGGTGTGAGGTCGCCTTGTGTGGTTCGAAGTGGTTCTGTGACGATGTGGTGATCCAATGTGATCCAAAAGTACGT